>JBAMJV010006462.1:0-77721 GCA_037951105.1 Echinarachnius parma | reverse complement strand
TCTTGTGTGTGTGTTGTCAGGTTTTAACGGGCCTCACTGCGAACTTGAGGTAGACAATGTGCGAGTGATCCGTGTCAGATGATGCAACCTGCCAGGACGAGATAGACGGGTATTTCTGCATTTGCCAAATGGTTTCAGCGGAAGCACTGCGAGATGATATAAACGAATGTGCGAGTGATCCTTGTCAGAACAACGCCACCTGCCAGGACCTGTCAGACGGTTACTTTTGAATTGTCCTCAGGCTTTAACGGGACCACTGCGAATGGGAACTAACTAGACGAGTGTGCAAGTGATCCTATGCGAGAACGCCCACGTTTTGCTATGGACGAGATTGATGCCTTCTTTTGTGAGTGTACTCCCCGGGGATACACAGAGTCGTCACCTGTAACGGAAGAGATCGATGAATGGCGAGAGCCAGCCGTGTTGGAATAATGGTACATGCATCGACATGGTCAATGGTCACTCTTGTAGATGTCTTGCAGGGTCCAGGGCAGAGAATGTGAGTGTTGAGATAGATGAATGCGCGATCGTCGCCTTGTCTCAACTCTGGCAACTGTACCGATTTACAATGACGCAATATGCATGCGATTTCCCTCTTGCAATCTGGGGTGCAACTGCGAGCGTGAGGAATCAGCCGCTGTATGGATACTGGTGTAACCTGTCCAAACAATTCCGTCGTTGCGTAGAATTTGTACAAGTGAATCATCTGCATCTGCCTTCAACGGAACGGACTTACTGGAATGCGCAGAAGACGTCGACGAGTGCCTGGATGATAACGGTGGATGTCTCGATCATTCGACCTGCGAGAACACACTCGGATCTTACACGTGCGTCTGCATGAGGGTTACACTAGGTGAAGTCGATTCGTCCGAGGGCGTGCCCCTCGGGATAGTTGGTTACAAATGCGACTGAGACTTTGATGAGTGCCATGAGTGATCCTTGCTTTCGGAGACGCGACCTGCGATGAACCTCATTAGATGAGTTCCAATGTGTGTGCCCACCCGGCATGTTTGGTCCTTTATGCGACGAAGACGTCAACGAGTGCCTGGATGGATAACGGTGGGTTGTCGAGCATTCGACCTGCGAGAACACACTGGGGGATCTACCACGTGCGTCTGCCATGAGAAACAAGGTTACACTGGGGTTTCCTGCAGCGAGGTGACCGAAGACACGTGCTTGTCCAATCCATGCAGGAATGAAAGGAACCTGTTCAATGGCTTCAGATAGCTCCGGGGGTCAGTTGTCGTTGCACAAATGATTCATTCGGCGAATTTTTTGCGAATCGGTAAGGCATTATTTGATCCTAGATATGATTAGAATATTAAATGCGTGGTCATTAGTATTCATAACTGTTGCAGATAAATCGATATCCATAGGGGTCTATGTACTCTAAACACCATGAAGAGTTATTATACGGGAACCCCTTTGAAAATCAGTTTCATGCTGAAAGAGCATCCCCACCCATTTGTGGAATAAAAAAATAAAATAAATAAAATAAATACGGAGAATTTGACGTTTATAATGGGTAACCACCTTTCATGCTCGTCATTTGGCACATATTGTCCTATGATACATCGTACTGTTCCCGAGCAACCGATATTATTGGGGGTTTCTGTCGCTGCTATAATCACCTTCAGTGTCAGCGAATCGGTAACGCTTCAATTTATGTGTATACACTGTCACTGCTGCCCATCACCGATGTTTCCCGGAGTCTTCTGTCCGTTGCCATACAGACACAGTGAATTTGGTAAGCTCTTCGATCATGTTGATTCTAGGTACTCAAAATCTGTATTTAAATACATTGCAACTCTGCCGAGCTACTCAATTTACCAAAAGGTTAAAATTTTGTCCCTGCCATGCTAGATTTGTCGCGGTGAAGACAACAAAATTGGTGCATTAGGCCCGAGCAACCGAACGATGCTTCCCTGGGTCTTATTTCGTATCCAGGCTGTATTCATATGAGAATCGTGCGTAAATTAGTAAATACATCCATCTCATAGTGTAGTGTAGACCACAGAAAAGGAAGACATTTCAGATATACACGGCTAGAATCATGATGAATATTGCGCATTTTAACACGTATAATGATGACATTACTGCCTTTTAAACACATGTCCCAAAAGATCTTGAGCTCAAGTGGGTACACAGTGTACGTTCACGGCGACGATGTCAACCATCGAAATTTCTGAAGAGGAGATGGCTGTCCCTGTTCTCCTGCATGTACCACCGACTCAGATGTGAGGTGACTGGTTGTCGAAACCCAGACTGGATATGAAACCGCTGATGGGGTAAGACATTGGATTAAAACCTTTTGGAAAATTGGCCCGTGTCTCTCTCAGAATGGTGATGTTAAGAAAGTACCTTCACAGATTACATAATGTACTGTGATCAGAAACACTGACTTTCTTTTTGCTAGAATGATGACAGAAATCACTACTGACCAACCATACTACCCCACTAGCCAACCCCATTTGACCGACTAACAACAAAAAATCAGCAAAAAAACAAACTAAAAAGTAATCAAACCAAGGCATGTCTAGCTAATCACCCCGACCAATCAATCATCCAACCAACATATCAAACGAACTTACCACCACCAACACGAGAAAGAAACAAACAATTATACACATATATTAATTAACTTGAACATCAGGTACAAGTATGCAAATGTTATTTGAGCATATCACAATCAAGATAATTCGGATAATTTGTTGTATGCTGATTCGATTTTGTAATGCCATTAAGTTTCGATTTATTGTGTACGTGGATCTTTAGAATACCCAATCACTAGGATGACATAGTTGTACTACGTCGTTGACTCGGTGCTAACATCCGGGGCAGGTTGGTGACGTCGTTAAGGCAGTCTTAGCCAAGAGGACCTCACGGCGAATGTCATACCCCTTGTACCTCGGTGAGATGTGGTTGTACCCGGATCAGAAGGAATCGGTAAAAATAAAAAGGGATCTTGATAATTTTGTTGTTAAGTGCAACAAGTGATGGGTGATAATATAATTGTGGTAATGGAGTGATCTGTCCTCGGACGTTATGTGTGAGAAAACGTTATGCATAGAAATGTGATTATTTTTTGGTGAAGACGCTACGAGCAAAATAGGCTTGCAAAAAAATAGTCACTTCTCACGTATCAACGTCCCCCGTTCACGTTTTGCGCCTGTTCGTGACTCTACAGGTCCACCCACTCTCTCTCGAAGTGTTGGGTACTACGCGACAGAACAGTTTGTTGATAAACTATATGCTAGATCACGAAAGCTCACGTACACTTTGCGCTTGTCAAGTTTAAATAAATAATTGTAAATTCAGTCCGTTGAGAAGAGCAGACACATAATATCGGTTTTAATTCAACCGACAACCATCTTACCCAATGATCTACAAGTAGCTCAGTTCGGATGTCACATAATGTAATTGATTCTCATTGGTTGATTGATTGGTTTGACATGGATGATTGATTGAATTGATTACTTCATAAATACATTGATTAACTCAAATGATCACTCACTACCACTCACTTCACGTCATCAATCATAGCTACAACTCAACGCCCGTTTAACGCCATAGCAGCAGCTCTAAGATCGCGCAACTTCTAGTCTGGCGTAATGTGGTAGAGCTCTAATGGATCCGCTGCGTATAGACAGCGTTCTAGCTCGGCAAGTCTAACTGATTTGTAGAAAGAGATTCAACGCCACGCACACTCGTGACACGTCCTTAGAAATCATTCTTATGAAAATAAAAGATAATGGAAAATGGATTAGTTTGTACATTTACTAAATGGATAGAACTCCATATTCATCTGTCCTTCAGATTACTCTTGAGTATATGCACAGACTCTCTCATCTTCCATAATGATTGAAATGATTAACTGTTTGACTAGAGGGGTTTCAGGCATTTTACGTCGACATTTTAAACTTTTTTCTAGTGCATTTATGTCTTGAGTCTTAGTAACAAAGCGCATGCAATCTTCAAAATCGTCGATGAAACACATCACGTCCACGTTTTGGTAAACGCGACATATTCATGTTTTATCTGTGGCAGTGGGAAACAACGAATGTATGAAAGCCCTAAATCATGTTAATAGAGAGCACCTGCAGCTTTTCGCTCAGAAATATCGCAAACAATGAACGCTGATACGTGATACGTGACTATTCATTGACACTCCACCAAAAATAATATTCACATTACTCGTATGTACATACTTTGTTACACGGCATGAAATTATTCCAGTAGAAAATTTTAATCGAAACACGTCGACAATCAGAGTCTATGATGTCTGAACGAAATGTGAAGCATTGAAAGCCAAGACACCTGTCACGTGCTTTTATTGATACATGGAATGATTACGTACGAGATATCCACTTGAGTTCCAAGTATAAAATTTGAGAACATAGTTTGGACAGTTGTTACTAAAACCTTTCCAACAATGCGACTCTCTGATAATCACGTACAACAATTGAGTGACTATATACAAATATAATGATTGTATATTTAGCTTCCTTGGCGGTACGTCATGTACAGGTCCTAAGTAAGTAATAGTTTACTTTCACTTTTCTTTACCAAATCATAAATGTTCTCTTTCCTCACATTTGAGACACTGTGAAATTAAATACGACTTATTTCGCCTTGTCCTAGTCAATGGTGATGTACCTGAACATGCATAAATAGACCGATCTTTTCATGTCACAACAATATCATGAATTCTACAGAATCCTAATTATTTTAAATCTCAACATCATAGCTATTCTCAATTTGCAATACTTGGACTGGAACTATACTGTTCATATAATCCTATAATTATTATTGCATAGCTCTTGGGCAACATTAATCTGAATAGAAGTTTAATAAGTAGATTAATCTCACTTCCATCCAAACAGACACTCCCTACTTGAGAACTGGTCTGGATTGTACATTGGTTCCTAACGAGCGCCCTCTCGCCTGACAGTTGTGGGTGGAATCATCATGGTGAAGCTGATGATAAGAGGTAAATGTCACTCTTGCCTGTAGTTTCTTCCTTTCTCCTTTAGTCTCTCTCATCATTGTTAGATTCTCATATCCATTATCCAGTTTACATTCATAATGATACATTCTTCTTCAGATCTATCTTAATTTCTTTATTCTAATTATGTCGTGCTTGTCTTTTGCTCATTTTTGTGTTTGTTTTTAAAGTCTTCCTTTTATTTTCTGTTGTTCCCAATAACTTCGATGTTGCACACTTTGTCACTATCATCATTTTACAACAGCACTCCTCCCCGTCGTCATACATTTTGTTCCTTCTCCTTTTCTTTTCCTTTTCTCGTTATTATTCAATTATCCTCTCCCTTGTTGTCTTCTTTCTCTATTCTCTTTACTTCTTCTTGTTCTTCTTCTCTCAGTTTACTTCCTTTCTCTGTATTTTCTTCCTTTACTCTCTCTCTCTCTTCAATCTTTGATCTCCGCATCTATTATTCCATTTGATGTTAGCTACCTATACATTGATCGGTAGATATGATGTACGAAAAGCAATACTAGAAACACTTTAATAAATGTCTTTTTTATCGGGGAACTCGTTAGAGTAGCTGCACCCATTACAAATTTGGGTGTCTCATTTTTCGAATTTACTGCGGTTCCGATTTTATCTCCCTAAGCATGGTTATTTAGTATTACTTATATTAACTTACTTTTCTAATAATGTTGTAATTGTTGTTGTAATTTTCTCAGAACTGCGAGGTGTCAGCTACCTACCTCGCCGAGTGTGCAGGAGTAAGGGAGATTGGTCGTTGAAGAAGTGGAAGAAGTGAATTAACGACAGAAATAGCCCAGAAACCAAACCCGGAAAGTGAAATATAATTCCATTTTCAAAAGAAAGTAATCGCCGATTTTTTGCCAAAGGAAATTTGAATACGTATACATGGTATAACGTATTCTGGCTGTTTCTGCTTGATCATTGTAAATGAAACTATTTTGGCCCTACATAAGGACTGATATCCTGATTCTGGCTTACATTTTAATAATTGTTCAATAGTAATTAGTACTTATGCACGATGAACGTGTTTACTTGAAAACAAAAAGTACGTGCAATATAGTAAATATATTACTCAATTGCGGATATAGTATCGAAAATAATATCGCTAGTGATATTCGTTTTGTCTCGCAATGTATGGTCATACATTGCGAGACAAACGAATATCCTACAGCGATATTATTTTCGAAAAAGTACGTTATTATAGCCTTTTGCAGCGACCCGAGTCGTATAGAAAGACGAAGACCTGAACCAATATCCATAGACAATAACCATAAGTAAGAAGAATGTTTTCATAGAAAAAAAACAACCGTTAATGTAAGAAGGCGCCTCTCACAGACACCTGGAATTTATCAGTTTGTATAGAAACATTTTTGGATATGAGTTGTAAAAAATTAATAATGATTTAATTATAATGTGTATGTAAAAAAACTTGTAAAGGCTTCATCATATATTTTCTTACATACTCCGGATAAAGTTGGCCCACATAAATTCACTCGAATATATAACTTATATTTTGACTGTTTCTGAACGAATTTTGATTAAACAAACAGCCTTGTTTCGACACTTAGTTTTCTTCTTCCTCAGGAATTTTTTTTTTTGAAACGCTCCTCTCCCTTTAAAGGGATAGTTGAGTATTGGTAAAGAGGGCAGCTTCAACAAAATATTTTTTTTACTGAGGATATGAAAAAGCTCTACTGTCAAATTTGAAAGACCATACAATTTTAATATAGCAGAAAAGCTTGATTTGATCAAAATCGGTTTCAGAAACGGCTGAATACAATAATCATATTTTTGTTCAAGAAATTTCTTCGCTCAGGGTGATTTTGACTTTTTAGAACATTTTGAAAAAAATACTTAAAGGGTACCAACCGCCCAAAAATAATATTCTTACTAGAAGGGTAGACATCTTTAGTGTATCCATTCCATCAATAAGTTCACAAAAATATGTTTCCAGAAAAGAAGTAAAAAATAATTGGAAAACGTCCTACACCATATCTACAGCAGGAAGTTGCGAAGACTAAGGTGTGCAGAGCGAACGAATCGCCCGGGATTCTATTGTCCTACAAACGTACGCGTGAATCGCATTGACGCACTCCGCAAATGTTTGGCCCGGTACAACCAGGAAAGTAGTAGTGGTTCCGTAAAGTGGAAGAAATTAATTGCTATGGTTAAATAATTACACAAACCCTTTGCCAAATGTTGGGTATCTATTTTATATCACAGAAACGTACCAAAATACATATAATATTGTGTTGTTCTTTGCCTGGTGGTACCCTTTAAAGACTACTTTGAAAACAAATTGAATAGGTTTTTAAAAAGTGTTGATGATATCTCTATTGAATCATTATTTTAAACAAACATTAAATGCACAATTTTGTATGGAAAAAGGCTCAAACCAATGATGTATTTAAGACGCCTGCGCCCACTTGAGTCGTAACGGCTCCTTTTGAATGATACAGGGGTGTTAACTTAGTCGTTTTTAATTGTGGTATTATTCTTTCGAACATGGTGACGTTATAACTATTATTATGTACCGTAATGTGTGCAGGTTTTGGTTACTAAACTTAAGTTTGACCAATACTCAACTAATCCCTCATTTAATAGGAGGAGTTGCTATTTTTGTTCATGTATGTTCAGACACGAGCCTTTGTAAAAAGGAAAGCGTGATGCAACTATGTACAACTTAAGGGGGCGTGTACGAGGGATAGATGACAATGGAAATAATGAAAACCTTTGAATCACCCTCATTTGGGAAGTATGTGGGGCTGTAGGTAACTGTATATAGAATAATGAGTTTGCATATGAATATCATGGAAAAATGCATCGCTGTATTATGCTTATTTCGTACCTTTATTTTGTACTTTAAATCTATAAGAAATAAATGTATACAGATCCATATAGCTATGGCATATTTTTCTTAAATTTTGTAGATTTATGTCTGTATATCATACATCATATTGAAATCCGCCAAAACTTATGATGAAAACAATTATTTCTATTGTATCCAGACTGTAAACTAAACTTATAAACATTGTTTAATAATTATTTTATATTGTGATCGATTGGAATCAATAATAGGTCATATTTTTGTTAGAATATGATTCAATATTATGGTGTATATTTCCTAATTATGTATAAGGCTTATAAAGGCATGTACCAAGTTCCTTGGTGTTCATATTAATGAGAAGCTAGACTGGGATGACCACCGGAATAGTATTAATGACTCCAATTTCTCGGAGTATTGGGACTTTAAAATAGAGTAAGATATCTTGTGTCTGACAGAAATATTATTAATGATTTATATACTCCTTGTTATGTCCTTATATTTCTGTATTGTAATATTCTGTGGGCCTGTGTCAAAGAGGATACAATGATCATCACTTGTTACCAAAAGAAAAAAAAGCGTTTAAGAATTTTGCTGGAGTATGGGCTATCGTGAGCACACCGATCCGTGTTTGTTAGATTTAAATGTCATAAAGTGGGTGAAATTAATATTTTCTTCAAAACCTCTTTATTCATGTATCGTTATAATAATAGCATTTTGCCTGCCTCGTTTATTTTCTATGTTTCTGAAAACAATGCAATTCACTCTTATTCAACAAGACAAGCAGCAAACTTGCATTTGTTTAATCACGTACAGTACTGGGCACATAAAATCAGTGAGACATACTGGTCCAGACGTTTGGAATTCTTTGTTAATTGAAACACGTAATTTAGCCTACACTTTATTCTTTAAAAATTAAGTCAAACGCATGCTCATTGCAAACGTCTTTGTGTAGATATTTTGTTCAATCAGTTGGTTTGTTAATTCCTACGATAACATGTATTGTAGTATCTATATATATATTTGTGCCGTAATTCGGCAATAACATGTCACTGGTTAGTAATTACATTTAGGCATCTTCAAACCTGTCTCCCCCTCTCTCAGGCTCCCCCCCACTTTTCTCTTTCTCTCTCTGTTTCCCCGTATTTCTCTTCCAGTATGGGCTGTACCTTTCTATCATGCCGCTACATTTATTCCTGCTCTCGAACATACTGTAAGAGATTTAACTATCCTCTTTCTCTTTACTTGTAAATAATGTTTCATATTTGCTTTTTATTACTTCTTTTTTTTCCGTTTGTATTAATTTATGTTTATCTATGTTTTAAGAATATGTAAAACTTGTAATATCTTAGGTATGGCATCACTCAAGCTTCTAGCTTATATTGCCGACCTCTGTATGTTTCTATTTCGATGTTATGTAAGTTTATTTAGATGTACGAACTTGTTTACTGTGAGACATGCAGGAATAAATAAATAAAATAATAAATAATAAATATTTATAAAATTATCAATCAAATTTCAGAACCGGGATTGTAATCAAACACCGTTGTTTTCTTTTAGAGTGTAACCGTAATATAACATTATATGCATTTGTGCCATAACTTGTTTGGTTATTTTTTTAATTTCCGAATCAAGATAAAAATGCCACAATAGTCAAAACAATATAATATATAGAAAAAGTATACACAGATTTTAACAGAGTTAGTCTTACAAAACCATACAAGAATAATTATATTTGTATGTTGCATATTAAATATATTGCAATCGGGAGGATAACCCGTTTCAGATTCATCAACACGATGGATAAACTGATTTATATTGTGTTAATTTGGAATTGTTGATACAACATATTGGTCTAAATGGGCTTTGCGGTCGTGAAGCAATGATTTGTTAAATTGTCAGAGATGAAATATCAGAGGTGCAACCAACTTTTGGTTAAAAAAAATAAGCGAAATAAATACATGACCAACAAATATACAAATAAATTATTTACCGCGTAACGAACATACATGGGTGTACCGATTTATACTGGACATGCCGGATACAAGTTGCAGGTAGATGGCGCAATTATTGTATGACGTTAATAATCTCAAAGCTCTAATGCTAGCATAAAACAGATTACAGATGGCACCTAATAAAACAAACACATTGCCCCCAATGCAATAACTATATAAAAAGGTGATTTTTTCATTAACATGTGTATATTAATTAAAAAAACACATGTAGGTATATGCCTCGTGTACATTTTATATTTTGCCTCAATAAAAGAAATCATGCACAAAATGAATACATAGCAAAGTGTTCCCAAATAAAATTGTCACAATACTAATTAGTATTAGCAATTGTGTATGTGTTATGCTGAAGGCTATACACGTGCCGCGGTTAGGAATCAGCCCACGCGCCTCGAATGAAATACCTAAGTCAGAATCATCATATCCAGGGAGATCTTAAGTTGAACTTAATTTCAGTTGGACTTAAAATTATGAAAATACATTGTTTGCTATGTGAAATGCTTTATTTTGGTTAAAAGCGCAACTATTTCCATTTATCAAGGAGATAACTATTCCCCCATGTAAAATTAATTTAAAGCCAACAATATTTTGCTCCCATTCCAAGGCTACAATGTGGTTTCCATAACTTTAAATCCAGCCTAATTTAAGTTCAACCTTACATCTTTTGTGAACCCCCCCCCCCCCGAAACACTACACCTTCCCCCCCCCCCCCCCCAGTCCCCATCATACGCCAGTCGACAAGTAATGATCCTTGTTCCTCATTGGGTTTGTAAGCATGTGTGTACTGGCTGGAATGCTCACTGGGGAGTTTAGCAAGACTGCACGTCAAGCTGTTGGATTGATTGTGGGTATGTATCCGATGATCGTAATGATCCTTCTTCCTCATTGCGTTTTGTAAGCATGTGTGCACTGGCCGGAATGCTCACTGGGGAGTAAGCGAGACTACACGTCAAGTGTTGGATTAATTGTGGGGTATGTATCCGATGGCCGAGGGTAATGCATTGAGACCCAGAGTACATGCGCGGAAACATGTACACGAAATTCCCATGCCTTTTTTGGTTTCGCCCATCATTCTCATGTACCCAGCTAGCCACCTGACGTTGGGCCGATGTCGGAATTTGGTTGCCGGATGTCGGCATATCGCCGATACCTACACAACATGCAGGCTCTAAGGACTTCAAGTCTCTCAGACTTCAATCCTAGTTCTCTGAAACTCAAATTAAACACCTGATCAAGTCACTTCCGAGTAAAATCCTGCGGCTTAGGACCCCGTTCCAACTTGGCTCGTGAAGTCTTGTATTGATGAACTGATTCCTTCAATAACTCACATCATCAATCTCTCCCTATCATACAGGAATTGTTCCTGAGTCCTTCAAAAACTGCCCATATTACACCACTTCTTGAAGAAGCCTGTCTTGACAAAAATGATCTTCAAAGCTACAGACCAATCGCCAACCTACCATTCCTTGGGAAGGTCTTGGAAACATAACAATATTCATAAAGAGGCCTAAAAATATTAATAGATCCGAAACTTCACTTTGAATACCTCATATTATAGTATGTATACGAATATTACGGCGCTACTCTAAAATGAGATATATTGGGAATTAAGAACGGATAGACTAGCTTGTCTTTTCTTGTCATTAAAGATAGCACTTAAAGGACTATATCTGTATTTAAGTGTACACATGCAATACGCAGTATGATCTTCATATGTATTGTATATTTTAAACATTGTGAGCAATTAATTTCTTCATTATGATATGTTCCACCTCTTTAGGAAGTATTTATAGTGAAAATCCCCCGTGACTGTATCCGTCAGTCACTACTTACTTACTTACTGATCAGATAAGCATAACACAGTGGAATGCACATTTTATCCAAGTTCAACCATCATTATGACAAGATAGGCACTGGTAAGATATTGAATCATGTAGTACATGCTATGTTCTTTTAATCATTTTGCCTTGTGTACATCTCCTGAAATAGCTGATCCGTCATTGACATATTATGCAACATGGAGAAATTTACTCTAGAGAATTTCTAGAGGTGGGGCTTAGCAAAATGAACGAACAAATGTTCCAAAATTTAAAAAAATAAATGAAGATAAAAAGGTCGAATAGTTTACACACATTACACACATGTGTACAATTATACTGATAACCTTAGGTCAGCATCAGTGGCGTACCGAGGATTTTTTCAAGGGGGGGGGGGGGGGGGTTATTTAGTCAGGAAATATTTCTGTCAGCGGGGGGGGGGGGGGGGGGGGGGTAGTCGTCGAAATTTTTCGAAGCCGAGACCGACATTTTCAACATTTTCGAGGCCGAGACCGGGGTTCTTCGCACTTTTGGAGGCCGAGACCATCGAAAATGACTGTCGAGACCGCTAAAATGTGGTCTCGAGACCGGTTGTAATTTGAAAGGGGGGGGGGGTTCAAATCCCCAAAAACAGTCAGTTTTTGGTCAATGGGGGGGGGGGGGGGTTCAACCCCTGGGTACGCCTATGGTCAGCAACTCAGCATGCGTTTGCATGTCAGGGAACCTTTAATGTATGAAGATATGATGGTGCTCTAATTGAACTTTCTTTTAAATACATTTCTGTTTAGTTTGCACGGTCATTTGTTTTATAACTGTTTGTATGTCATATTTGCTTTTTAACCCATTAATATCTAACCCGAAAACAAATATTTGATTTGATTTTGAATACCCTCGTGCGATCATATAGTTCGTTCAAGGGTGCAAACGCATTAAAATAAATTGACACGTAAAGAAGCGAAGCTAACTATAATTTGATTTGATTTTATTTCATTTGATATTACCAGCGTGACTACAACAAATTCTAAAATTATTTACTAGGTTCACCTTTCCTGACATAATGATAGCTCTTACCTCTAAAATATAATGCAGTTATTACGGTGCTCTCTTTATCTGCATTACATATATTTTTTTGTTTATATTGCCTGGTCTTACATTATTTCGTCATAAAACAATTCTGTCAGCGGGGGGGGGGGGGGGGGGGGGGGAGGGGGGGGGGGATAGTCGTATAAATTTGTCTAAGCCGAGACAGACAATTTTTGACATTTTCGATGCCGAGACTGGGGTTCTTCGCACTTTTGGAGGCCGAGACCATCGACAATGACTGTCGAGACCGCTAAAATGTGGTCTCGAGACCGGTTATAATTTGAAAGGGGGGGGGGGGGGTTCAAATCCCCAAAACAGTCAGTTTTGGGTCAATGGGGGGGGGGGGGTTCAACCCCTGGGTACGCCTATGGTCAGCATGCATTTGCATGTCAGGGAACCTTTAATGTATGAAGTCATGATGGTGCTCTAATTGAACTTTATTTTAAATACATTTCTGTTTAGTTTGCACAGCCATTTGTTTTATAACTGTTTGTATGTCATATTTGCTTTTTAACCCATTCATATCTAACCCGAAAACAAATATTTTATTTGATTTTGAATACCCTCGTGCGATCATATAGTTCGTTCAAGGGTGCAAACACATTAAAATAAATTGACACGTAATGTAGCGAAGCTAACTATAATTTGATTTGATTTTATTTCATTTTATTTCCACAGTTCATTTAAAAAACAACAAAATATGATAATTTGCAAAATATACAGAATGACATCAAATGTACCATAACATGACAATCATATAACACAAAAACATATCAAAATAAATAGATGGAGGAATCAAAACAAGTTTTAAAAAACAAAACTTATAAAATTGATCCCTTAAAAAAGAAAAAAAAAAACGATCTAGAGACCTGGTCTATATAATCAACAACAACAACACAATTCAGTACTAATCTAAAACATTTTCATACAATATACACAAATTTAAACACATAACCTGTCAAAATGTTATATTACGGTATATACCATAATCTTTAAGTTTCGTTTTAAATAATAATCCAATCAGAAAACAATGTACACAGATATATGTTTCTTGATACATTTTAGTCGAATTCGAAACCCGATTACTTCAAACACGGTGTCATAGACATAAACAGAAATACTATTTTATGCTGTAACACGGTTTCGACAATGTGTTCATGTCGGTAGCATAATATGAAGTGAGACTCTATATAACGTGGTATTTGTAATTCACAAATTCGTTTTAAGTATCACTGAAAGCCTGATTTTAAGTTATTGCATGATAAAGAAAACAACTGTCACGCATCAAGTAGTCATTACTTCTCATCTTCCCCTGCCCACCGCACGTAACCAGGGTAACGGTTAGCCCCCTCTGATAAGAAGCAGATGATTGGCTATAAATAACATCATGAACTATAAAATTAGACTTGGCAAATATTTGATATTACCAGCGTGACTACAACAAATTCTAAAATTATTTACTAGGTTCACCTTTCCTGACATAATGATAGCTCTTACCTCTAAAATATAATGCAGTTATTATGGTGCTCTCTTTATCTGCATTACATATAATGTTTTGTTTATATTGCCTGGTCTTACATTTTATTACTTTTTATATTACAGTTTACAGTTACTAATGCATTCAATAAAATTACCTAAATAGTTCTGAAACAGGCCTACAAAACGCTGTGCAGATAAGACAAATCTGTGCATGGATACAAACTTGTCTAATGGTATTATTTTCTACCTTTGTCAATAATATTTAGATTTCCAATATGTTTAGAATATCATTTATTCGTTTGTTTGTTTGTTTGTTTTATTTATTTAAACACGGCAATAAAAACTCGCTATCAGCCGTCAGGCTGTTTTTCAGCAAGTCTGTATTCGTGTTGGTCCTGTTCTTGATAAGCGAGATTAACGCAGCCAATTACAAAACGGTTATTAAATTTGTGTTATCTCTCGAATAACTTTTTTCAAGAATCTAGAAATCTGCTTGCTATAGTCATTTGCCTTTTTTGGGATCTTCCAGAATGGACGAGTTTCGTTGGATCTTAATTGTGCTCTGCACTCTTTGGGTATGTAAGCATCACAATATAACTTTGATATTAAATATGTGTTTTAATTGAAGTTAATGATTGTAACTAATATTTCATAGTGTATGATTTGAAATATTGGTAATATTTTGTTTTCCAAAAATTATTATTTAGTTGTTGCTGATGTTGCTGTCAAATACAAACTAAAAAAAGATTAAATGATAACGAATAATAATGAGAAATCTGTTAGGACATCATTTTATCTTTTCGCATGGGTGTCAAAGCACCGGTCTAGCAATTCGGAGATCTAGGGTTCGATTCCAGTTTTCTTTGCCCATTTTCATTAAAAACGCATTTTGTGGTCAGTTTTCTTATTGTTGGTATGTTTTAATTTATTTGTGGTAACTCATGCAATGTATAGAACGTTAACTAGCACAAAAGGATTTTTGGGTGAAACGCACCCAATTAATTATATTTGAAGCTTGAATAAATCTCATATAAAGATGATTAACACCCTTCTTTAATAGTACACACAGCTAGGTCAACGTACTAGGTATTGGGTGTACATATTTTGCTGGCATCTTCAAGTTCAACTTGATACAAAGAGAAACCAACCTACTACATCACAAAACTTATTAAATAATTGTTATTGTGCTAAACAATACAGTGCAATGAAGAGTCTGCAGTTTATAGATTTCAAGTATCATGATGGTCGCAGACTAGCATTTAAACTGGTTTTTCTTCCATACAGGACAATTATCTCGCAACTTTTGAATTTTGACTAAAAAGCGACCCATTAAAGGAATAGTTTGGTTTAGGTATAGAGAGTACACGTTTGGTCAAACTGAAGTAAACTGAACCTGCACCATTACATTACAAAGTAATAGTTATAACTCCACCATGCTCAAAAGGTAGAACAAATCACAAACGACTAAGAAAAAGCTATGTTATCATTCAAAAACAGCCGTTAAAACTCAAGACGGCGCTTTCTAAAAACTAATTGGTTTCAACCACTTTTAATGAAAACAAATGTGCATGTGATGGCTTTGTTAAAATAGTGTATAGATATATAAATACAAAACAATTATTTCAAATTATATTATATTATAACCAAAAAAGTTCTAAATTATTGAATTACTGTAGGGCTTCACAATAATTACAAATTGTTATATTTATCCTGTCATTAAAATATAAAAATTTGACACTCGGTTTTTCATTGCCTTGCAAACAATTATTTTGTTCAGCGCCCTCTATTTAAAAACTTAACTATCTCTTTAACTTCATGAGATTTTTCCAAAAGTATAGATTCCATTAAAATATTCTTCCTAAATAATAGGTGATAGTTTTATAAAAATACACAATTTTAAAAAAGAGTATAATTTATGTAATTTTTTTAATACCAAGAACAGAAGTTTTGGTCGTGTTGTTTTTGTTTTAGGGCGCTGTGAGCCATGTCAGGTGCCCATTTGTGTCAATTGTTACCAAGTCAGCCGCACTTCCTGCCCGTAATACCATCGAACGACTTCCTATTCTTTCGGCACACGGCTGAGTGCACACTAACAGTGCCGCGATAATTCCTCGTTGTTCGTTGAATTAACGGGAAGTGCGATTTAATAGCCACTGACTTGGTAAAAATTGACAAAAATGGGAGCCTGACATGGTGTCTTTCACAGCGCCCTTAAACAAAAACTGCACGACCAAAAGTGCTGTTCTTGGTATCGGTTTTCATTGGCAAAAAACGCCTTATCCGATATATTTTGCAACTTTATTTTGGGAAGTGCCTCGTTCCGTTTATAGGGCACCCTGAATGTAGTAACCAACATTATTTGCAGCATTATGTATTCCGAATTGACATGAATTTGTCGGTTTGAATTGGATTCCGGTCGGTTTAACAGTTACAACTGCACTAATAGTATAACATTTTGCAATTTATTTACCAGGCTGGCGCTCCCGAATCGGTGATGGGCGATGGGAGAGTGGATATCAAGTTTTACTATTTCTCAAACTCGAAGTACATGGACAACGGAGACTGCTGTGATGTGTTTTGCAGCAACTGCGATCCTATCTTCAGAGTGATCATTAAACGTGAATACAGGTAATATTGAGCTTAGTATAAATGCATCTTTTGAAATGTCACTTTAAAGGGACTTTATAGTAACATTGTCCAAATCCTCAAAATGCAATTGGAATTTTAGCCGTTCCCACATACCTTGTTGTAGTCTTATTAAAAAAAAAAAGCATGTGACATGTTTCGGATTTTCATGTTTCTCTTTCGTTTTAAAGATATGTACAATTGAAATGTTCATATGTTAGATTATCTACTGTACCGTGAAAACCGTGCACAAAGTGAGTGCAATGAGTTAGTTAATATCATTTTGCATTTTTGCTTATTACTCGGCCATATAACGTCCATTTGACTTGACATGTGCACACAGCACCCACTAGACATATCAGATCATAACATCAAAATACATTGTATCAACCACTCATCACTTTTTGCACATGTCAACAAAAAACGTTACAAGGCAACATATATTTCCGAACAAATAAAGAGGCGTGCTCAAATAATAATTTTAGCAACTTATATGTTTACGTTGACTAATATATTGCAGTAATTTATTGTTTTGTAAATTATGTACAGTTTGTATTTTAATGATATATCCTGCATAATTTATTGTATATTGTACGTACATACGATATTTTTTTTAAAATAAACTTTAAAAATTCAAACTTCAACTTAACATACCGATAAAATGTTGATTAATATTGTCACTATTATAAAATGTAAACAATCTGTTCATCATTATTACAATACATGTACTAGAAATCCTGAACATTATTGTATTAATTAATGTCCATCAACAAGTTCTTCATTTACCTTTAGACACACTGGCCCTATGATTTTAATTCTCTCCCTACAGATAACCGAGATTGGACTCACGTTAATCTTTTAAAATATGTAAAAAGATAAACAAATACTTCATCTGTTGAAATCAGTACTTATGTATGCGTTTTAAAGGGGTAGTTTAGTTTTGGTAAGACTGAACTTTAGTAGCCCAAACCTGCACAGTAACATTATAAACTAATAGTTATAACTCCACCATGCTCGAAAGGTATACAAAATTACAAACGACTAAGTAAAAAGCTTGTTATCATTCAAAAAGAGCCATTAAAACACAAGAGGGCGCTTTTTAAAAAGGCATTGGTTTCAACCATTTTTCATACAAAAGTATGCATGTGATGTTTTATTCATATAATGATTATATAGAGACATCATCAACAACTACTTCAAAAAGTATTTATTTTTTTCTAAAAATCATCTAATTATTTGGGCCCCAAATAATTATAAGATCAGATAAATTTATTAATATTTCAGCCGTTTCTGGTTCGATATTGACCAAATAAAGTTTATTCTGCCATTAAAATTGCATGTTCTCTCAAATTCGACACTCAGTTTTTCATTACCTCACCAAAAAATTGTGATGTGCAGCGCCCTCTCTACAAAAAACTAAACTACACCTTTTATAAGTCTACTAGATTTTTTACACTGTTTTGTTATTTTGGTATCGTTTGTAGGCACTTGTTTGAATTCGTATATACATTCTGATAACAGGGACTGCCTCGATAGAACCTTACGTTTTTAATTGCATTTTCCCCCATTCATTTAAGCTAATAAAAGGGACATTCCGGACGATTTTCGAAAAATACAGTATATTAAAAATAAACCAAGGGATGTGTTTGAATATTTTCAGGATTTGACTCACTATGGTTTATTTCTAAGATATTTTTCTTATCCGATCTAAAGAGCCCAAACGCAACAGTGAAAACATAAATAGGCGTATAGTCTGTTTATCACGTCACAAATTAGTGCATTGTGGGAGAGAACAATCTCGCTTGCAAATTTGTGTCACTAGAATTTAAAATAATATATAACCTATAATATAACCTATAATATCTGTTTTTCAATCATTAGAAGCTTGAATCCTTTTGGACGCTCCCTTTAACTATTTTGTATTATTATGGTATAATGTATGTGCAAACATTTGTTTCCATTCTGCGTGTGTTCTCTTTTTCTATATTGAGTTATTTTTCCTTTTTATAATGTGGTTTTATGGATTGGAATTGAAATAAACTTGAAACTTGAAACTTTTCTTTTTATGAATAGCGACTCTCAATCTGTAGTATGATTAGCGACCCTCTTTTTGGATTATGAAAAGCGATCGACCCTCATTTCGTATCATGAATAACCGCTCCTCTTCTGATATTGTGAATAGGGACCCTCATTTGGTATTATAAATTGCTATCCTCATTCTGTATTGTGAATAAAGAAACTTTTCTTGGATAATGAATATCGGTCTTTATGAATAATGACCATATTGATTAATAAACATCTTTTCAAATTTTGAAAAGCGATCCTTATGAAAAGTGGTCCTTACGAATAGCGGTCTTTATTAATTAACCCCTTGACCACGGGAGCCGAGTGGGTTGTGTACAAAGTCTATGGGGATTTCATAAATTCGTAGGGAACGGGCTAAGAGCTGAACCCACAGACCCAATACGAATCCCAAACACTGTTATAAAAACCTTTACATCAATGTAACAAATATACAAACATGGTCTTATGAAGTTATGCTGATATTCTGTTGGTTTTAGTTGTTGTTAAAAACAAATTCTGACGATTGTTTCACAAATAGAACACAATTAAATATCATGTTTACACAAACTACTATAGGTATACTTATATTAAAGCTTCCCGGAAATTCAAATGGAAGTGGCCCTAAACTATTATGTATTGGTGTATACATCAACCATGTCAACTATTAGTTTACTCTTTGACCTAAATATGTATTGTTTATTTTTAAACATTTTAGCAAGTATGTCTTCTTCTTCTTCTTCGGGTTAATCTGCCTCCTTCAATCCTGAAGATTCTTGCAGATACTGTGTGTGTGTGTGTGCATACACAGGGTGCGCAGGTGCTTATTTACAAAGTGCAAGTAAAAGTCTATTCCGGTGTTTACTTCGTTCCTTCCGTCAGGTGGCGACGGAAGACCTCCACAGATGGTGCCAGGACAACCTCTAAGGGAAGGGCATTCCACTGACGAGCTGTTCGAGGGAAGTAGGACTGCTGGTGTTGATCAGTTCTGGAATGTGGGATCATGTAGCAGAACAGTCGTGTGGCTCTTGTCGTCCGGTTGATGTCTGCTGTTTGGATGTACTGATTTGTGTTGAAGTCTACCAGTGAGTGATGCATCTTGTAGAGCATTGTGAGACGGTGGATTTCTCTTCTCTTTTGAAGGGAGGCCCATCCAAGCTGGCTCAACATATCGGAGACACTACTGGTGTTGTGGTAGCGATTCAGCACATACCTAGCCGCTCGTCTCTGGACCATCTCCAACTGTTGTATGCATCCCACTGTGTACGGGTCCCAGACGGTGCATCCATACTCAAGGAGAGGGCGTACAAGAGCCTGGTATGCTGTTGTCTTGAGTTGGGTTGAATGAACACGCACGTTCCTTCTGAGAAATGCTAGAGTGTTGTTTGCCTTCTGACAGATGTTTGAGATGTGTTGTTTCCAGTTGAGGTCAGAGGTGATGGTTACTCCAAGGTATTTGGCCGATGACACAGAATCCAGAATTTCACCGTTCAGAGAGTACTGATGTATGAATCTGGTCTTCTTCCTGGTGACTGTTATAGCATGGCATTTCCTTGGATTGAGTTCCATCATCCATTTCCTTGACCAGCTACTTAGGGTGTCCAGGTCTTGTTGGAGCAGCCTAGCATCTTCTGGAGCTTGGATGGTCATGTACATGATGGCATCATCTGCAAACAGTCTAGCTTTGGAGGAGAGTTGGTCAGGTAGGTCATTTATGTAGAAGAGAAAGAGGCATGGTCCCAGCACAGATCCTTGGGGTACACCGGACCTGACTTCTGCATCAGATGAGGTACATCCATCCAAGACAACTTGTTGTTTCCTGTTGTGGAGAAAGCTGGAAATCCATCTGATGTTTTTGCCTCTAACTCCATAGAAGTCCATCTTCTGGAGAAGCCTCTTGTGGCCTACCTTGTCGAAGGCTTTGCTAAAGTCGGTGATGATTATGTCAGTTTGCTTGTTCTCCTCCATGTTGTTCAAGAGGTCACTGACGAAGCCAGTAAGTTGGAGTTCACATGACTTCTTTGCCCGAAACCCGTGTTGCAGGGGGTAGAGTATGTCATTCCTACTGGCGTGGGTCATGATGCTGCTTGCAATGATATGTTCCATCATTTTGCAGGCAATGCATGTAAGGGAGATGGGGCGATAGTTCCCAGGATCCGTTTTGTCTCCGTCCTTGAATATAGGAACCACATTTGCAAGGCGCCAATCATCTGGTACTTCACCTGTCTCGTAGGAGAGCTGGAATATTGAACGCAGAGATGGAGCTACGACGCGCGAGAGCTTGTGTAGCACCATTGCCGGGATCCCATCAGGTCCGGGAGCCTTCCCAACTTTGAGTTTCTCCAACATCCTAGAGATTCCCTCAGTTGTGATGTGGATTTCAGGCATGGCATCGAAGGGGGAGACATCTGGAAGTAGGTCAGCAGGTGGGTCTGTCTCATTGGTGAATACTGACTTGAACTGGTTGTTCAGTGCTTCTGCTTTGTCCTTCGGGCTTGTCGCATTTTGGTTGTCTGTCTTCAGTACATGAATTCCGCTACGGTCTGTTCTGTTGTTCTTCACAAATCTCCAGAACTTTCGCATTCCCTCGTACTGGTTTGAGTCATCATCAGATGTGAAGATAGATTCGAGGTGGTTCCAGTATGCTTGTCGTGCTTCTGATTGGATTCTGTGTTTCAATTCTAGCAGTTCGTCCTCCAAAAGGAGAGGAACAGGGTTGTGTTCCTTCTTCATCCGGCTTGCTTTCTTGTGTAGTCTATCCCTTCTCTTGACGAGTCGTCTGATGTCTGGAGTGATCCATGGCATGTCATGTTTACCGCGCAGCATCTTCTTGGGAACAAATTTCTCAGACCCCTCTTCAATGCCTGACTTGAATAGCATCCACAGTTCATTGACTGATGCAGTACTCGACTTCTCTGATATGTCGTCTGCCACATGCTGCATATGTTCTGCATAACCATCCCAGTCAGCTTTCTTGTACAGGGGTACCTTCCTCTTTGCTTGGTGTCTTCGTGGGGGCCGCAAGTCAAATTCAGCCAAAGGACAGTCATGGTCTGAGATTCCTGCCACAACCTTGACACTGTTAACCAGGGTAGGATTGTTGGTAAGAATCAGGTCGAGGGTGTTTGCTTGACGTGTCGGCTCTTTGACAAGTTGGCTAAGTCCGTGGTCATCCATAACCTCGCCAAAGTGGTGATGAAGGGCAGGATGTCCACACGTGCCGACCTGAAGGTTCTGCCAGTTCCAGCCAGGAAGGTTGAAGTCTCCAGCGAGGATCACCAAGTGCTTCTTGTCAAGTCTGGAGAGTGACCGTGATAGCTCAACAAGACTGAGTTCATCTCCTTCATGTGGACGGTAGAAAGCTGCAACATGGAGTGTCTTGCTTCCTGCCATTTCAATCCGACACCAGAGTATCTCACAATCGGTCTCCAGTTCCTCTTCTCTGGTAACTATGAGGTCGCTCTTGGCGGCAATGAAGACTCCGCCATGCGGGTCACGAGGGCGGTCCCTGCGCAGGATGTGGTATTGGTTGTTAAGGAAGACTTCGTTGCTGTTGACGGTATCAGACAGCCAAGACTCGGTACCAACAACTATGTCCGGATTATGTCTTTGCAACAACATTGAGAAGGGCTGCATCTTGGCTCGGATGCTCTGGCAGTTGACGTTGAGTATCCTGAGCATTCTGGGAGGAGGTTTGTGGGTTGCTTTCCTTCGAATGCTGTTACGCGGGGAAGAAGAGCGTGCTGGTGAGCCAGGGGATGACGGGTTCGATGAAAAGCGTGACCGTGAAGAAGACTCATTGTGGTCGCTGCTTCCACAGCTCGGGTTGAGTACATCAAATGGGTTTGAGCTGTGCTGTAGACTTGAGAGAGACAAGTTCGATCTGCTGATGTTGTGTGCTCCACAGTGGTTGCAGATCCATATAATAGAGCTACTGTTAAAAGCTGCATATTCACTTGATGATAAGCCTATGTACTCAGCATGGAACCATTTTTCACAAGTCCCTTCACATTGGACTCCCGTAGTTTTTTTAGTAACTGCCCGGGAACATAATCCACATGGATATTTAGGCTTTCTAGGCATGATTGAAATCATGAAACGGAAGAGTCAGCATAATAATACGTTACATGTTCTTGGCTGGTAGTAGCAGGTACAGTCAACAATAACAATTGTAGAAGTCTTGATGTTCCAAAAGATTGCTTGGAAAGCAGTCCAAAAATGTGAGTTTTGGCATCAAATGAGCATTCAAAGAACCACAGACAACTGATGGATTGACTGGCATTGGTTTAAATCATCCACAATACAAGAAGACTGAAAGTATGATCCCAACATGTACAGCACCAAGATGTATGAATGGGACTGAGTATGACATTCTCACTAAAAGCTAAACTGGTCCAAAAATCTATGTCCAGAAATCAGGTCCAATATCACCCAAAAACCAAGAAATAACAGGTCCATGGTGATTTTAAGATATTAAATGTCCAAAATCTAACATAAATGTATCAAAAAAGTGAAATTCTAATGCCAGATTAAATGGATATTTCTGGCAGCTGAATACACCCAACTCCCCCTGTATATGCACACACACTTACATGGCACACACACTTACGTCTACAGTTACCTATACCCCACCTGTGCACACTAAAACTCCCCCAGTGACATCATCTGTCAACCAATACTACAAAACTGAAAAGATGAATAAAACAGGGTGACTGCCACTTTTCCTACGCTAATGGCATGCTCACAATATCATCACATGTTTGAATATTATTCTAACTGACATGCTTTCAAGTTCAATAGCAGTTGCTATGTCAGATATGCTAAACCATGATTAGGACAGGAAAAGCCTTTATTTTTTCCGAAGCACAATTATGTCTTTTGTACAATGATTGACAGATGTCACTGGAAGATTTTTACTGGGGGAACCTTTAAAGTGATCCGGCGAGCCAAAATAGTTATTTTTAGTACATTCAAAGTTACTATATCGTCAATAGTCGATCCAGAGTTTTACCACAAAACAAAAAATACAAAATAATACAAAAAAATACCATATTAAAAGATTTGTTATGTGACTTTTTAGACCTAGTGTGCGGGCATATTTTAAAAGGTTTTAGTAAGATTTAATTTTAAATTTTCTTTTGGAAAAATACATATAGTTCTTAGAATTATGTTGACGACACATATACATGTATGGGTATTTTGACAAGATATAACAATTCCGGCGAAAAAAATGTCGCGCCTTGTTTATGGGACATTTTGAATACAATTTTTGTCCCCTGTGTTAGTACAAACATACATTTGATAATTGAATGCATGTTTGTAAAAACCCATGTTTGTAAACCTACAACAGAGATCGTGGAATTATTCTATGGGGTAATTGTCTGAAAGTGTTGTCATAATAATAGGAGTTAAGTGTCCGTGATACCTGTCTGGATGCGCGCTTGTCGCTCTGTACTGGGGAAGGTAAACTTTTTCCTATCCGATTCCATACTTTAAACATGTCTTCTCTTTTACATTTTTCTGACAGTGGATCGGGGTATTACTACGATCGATGGGCAGACCAAGGGAGAAGCGATATGAACATCTACTACGGTAATGACTTTCATGGACTATCGAACCCAATTGTACAGTATTTCTCCTCGTTTCCGGTGAGTATTTTTTCATAGTACAAAGCGTTTATTAAGTTTCAGATGGATGCCCAAAGTTACATCTTACGTGTTAATTACTCACATACAGAATGTTTCAAAAAACGCAGAACCCAACTTCAACCGTGATATCTTATATGTAAAGTATAATTCTGCTTATCGCTATATGTCACGTAACAGGTTAATTCATACTCTCTCGTTTGATACCAAATATGTTGGGATATCGTAATGCATGAGTCTAACACTTTATTGTGCATACAAATGAAAAATACAACCTTTTTTTCCGGAGTATAGCTCGATGAAGGAATGATTTCTACACATTCTGTTTTCATTTGTAGAATCCGAGTCGTTCGATCTGAAAATGTGTGTGTATGTTACATTCGTCTACTGTAACTGTTCAAACGATCTGTAAAAGGCGACCACTCCCTTTAACATGTTTAAGTATTCGATTGATGCAAGAAAAACAAATCGAATTTCAGTTTTCTTTGTCTTGGGCTCATTGAATGATTTTCCTTTCTATTCTGAATCTATGTATCATGGATTATTTTCATATTTTACCACATACATAGACAACTTTCATTGGTATATGATTTGTGATTAAAAGTGAGCAAAGAAAAATTGGATTCCAACGGTATTTTTTTGGTATATGATTTTTTGGTATATAATTTAATCACTTTGGTAAACAAATCTAAACAAATTCATATGTTGGTTACAATGACACGAGGTGTTTCAATAATGTGGTCAATTTATATATCAACATTTTCGCATCACCACAAATTTAGGGTGACCTTTATTTAAATGACAAAGCACCAAATTTGTTGAAACCTAAGGAATTGCTGTCTCATTCATGATGAACTGGAAGTGCTAAAATGAATAGTGGGCTAAACAAGTAAAAATATACACCTTAACAAAACAATAATTTTAATTTGTTTCCTTTTGTTTTCAAACCCTGCCATTGATGGAATATTTGAATATTTGTGGCTATATTGTTTGTGGACCTGGGTTACTGTCACGGTTGCTTCTTTAAATGGGTTTACTAACTTTGTTGACCTGTCCAAAAAGTGATGAGTGGTTGATACAATGTATATTTGTGTTATCTGATATGTCCACTGGGTGTTGTGTGAACATTCCTAGTTAAATGGACATTGGCTGAGTTATGAGCAAAAGAAGCAAAGTGATATTCACTAACTAACTGCATTTACTTTGTACACGGTTTTGACGATCTAGTGGATTATTCAACATCTGAATACTTCAATCGTATATTAACTTTTTAACGAAATGGACATTTGAAAAACCGAAACTTGTCCCGTGTTTTGTTTTTGTTAATACGAATGTATGAGGGAAACGCCTAGAATTCCAATTGGATTTTGAGGATTTTGACAAGTGTTACTAAGTTCCTTTAGTTTGACACTTACATATGACTAATTACAACATGTATATAACTGCTCTGTACTTGTATTACAATACATTTGTTCACACAGGATGGGGATCTCCGGCTCGAAGTCAGGTCCGTTGATCAGGACGGGACCAGCAGCGATGAACCAATGGACAGGTACTATCAAACGCTATCTATGCCGCGTGGGACAAACTACCGCTACTACCAAATTCGTGGTGTACGCTCACAGAACCCTACCTAGTACGTATATTTTGTTTTATATAATGATAACTGATTACAAATGAGCAAAGAAAAATAGGCTGGGAATCAAACACGAGACCTCCATATTGCTATACCAGTGCTCAACCCATGAAGCCACGAAGACTCTTAAACGGGCGACGCTCCCAAGAAACCATTTTCAATACTCGATTAGTCAGAAGCTCAGCAAATAAACTTTTCTAAAGAAAGAGAAAAGTTGATTTGATTGTCCTTGGGATAGTGCCCGGTTTATAAAACATCTGACTAATCAAGCATTTGAAAGGGCTTCATGTGCCCCCATTCAAGAGTAGTTATGGCTTGATGAGTTGAGCAACGGTCTAGCAATATGGAGGCGATTCCCGGCGAAGCCTATTTTTCTTCGCTCAGTTTCATTCATCATTACATATTTCTAGTCAGTTTCTTCTATGTTTGAATTGAATTAATAACAAAAAACTTTGCGTCATCCCTTGTATTTCTTTAGAAAAGTTTATATAATTATCATTGGGATAGTAAATAGACTGGACAGGTTAGAATTAGAGCTTGGGCAGATTGCGGTGCCTGCATTCATTGAGGTACGAGGGAATTTGCAGTGGCCCGACGGACGTGGCCGCAGTGGTGAATGTGCTGGGTCGGATCGGAGGCGTCGGTCACCAAGTTATTCGGGAATACGGTGGTCTCCGCAGTATCTTCCACGCTATGAATACGACACGTTTACACGTGGTTCTGTTTCGCACCGGGATTCCCTTCATCCAGACATACGAGACTACCTGAAACCAGACAACTACTGGGACGGAAGACAATCAATACGCAATTCTCCTACGCAACCGAGATATCACCCTACATTAGCTAATTCTTAGCTAATCAACAAAAGCACCATTCACCTTCACCGCCCAGGTATAACCAACCACCAGCCTACAACGACTGTGACAGTCATCGCTGACCTCTGCTGCCCCGATACCTTGGGACCAGGCAGCGATCACATGCGAGGTGTCAGGTCCACTTTGAAAGCTTCGACAGCAACCAGAGCAATCAGGGAAACTTCTAGCCGTCGATACCGAGGGCCAGGTTTCGACACCGTCAACCCACAGGCCCAGGAAACCGACCCCGATAGAAGGACGCCGCCTGACGGGAGGTGGGTTGTATAATTTCAACGTGATGCCTTTCGGACTAGTAAACGCACCAATAACATTCCAACGCTTGCTGGACGGTGTTATGAAAATATTACACTGGTCCACTTGCCTAGTCTACCTAAAACACTGTACTATCGTGGGAAAGAGTTTTGGTGACCATTTTACAGACTTGCATAAAGTTCTACAGCTTTACCGGGAGGCCAACCTCAAGCTCAAGTCAGCTAAGTGTCTGATCTTCAATAATTCAGTGACCTATTTAGGCTACGTCATCAGCCTTGACTTGGCATTCAACAGTTTTAAACAGTCGTTAATCAACCCAACTCTATTCGCCTACCCACACAAATCAAGTTCAGCCTGTCCCATGATGCATCACTCCATAGTATTGGTGCAGTTCTCTCTCAGCAGCAGGGAGGAAGAGAACGAGTTGTAGCCTATTGCAGCCAGAAGGTGACGGAGATAAACACGAATGGTCTACCTATGACATGGAGCTATAGGTAGTGGTAGCAGCTATATGTCATTTCCGTCATTACATACGGGGCTATATCCGTTCACAGTTTACAGCGATCATCAACCTCTATTTGGCTACAGAAAAGTAGCGGGCGTCGTGCTACATGGTTTGCTGAACTAAGCGCATACGTCTTTGATATACTCCATCGCAAAGGAAAATTGCATGGAATTGCAGACGCCCTCTTTAGACTACCGGCAGTATCAATCATAACCAGGTCGAAGTCTCCGCAAACCGACGTTGGTGAAAGAACATACAACGTGACCGCTCCAGCAAGAGAACAACGTACCCGAGCTTTTTATTCTGGGCAACCAAAGCTTTGACCTTATTCTCCATAGAACGCATAAAGAGAGGACAGAAGATTACCAAACAAGACAATTTGTAGCCACGAAAATATTCATGCAATTAGATATGGAGCCCCGAACATAAAAGATTTCTCGGTCAATTTCATAAGTTGGCGATACGAATTTATTTTGTGGGCATTCTATTTCGCCGATTTTTTCACCGCAGCTGTATTTTGCAGTTCAAATTCGTTTTAAAGCTTTCGCACTCATATAAAGATCATTCGAAAACATTTTAACGCATTCGATTTAATACGTGTTTCTGTTTCGAATTTTATTTTTTTTTCAATTTAAAGCAAGAAAATTCGTAAATACATAACACCGCGTGTTTTCTTAAATTGAATGCTAAAGTGGTAAATCACTTGACCAAAGAGGTAAATCATATGAACAAAGTGCAATTTTGAACCACAATAGCAAGACTTGCAAGCTCATTTTCGCGAAATTGATTTACACACATTTAAAAACGAATGAAAAGGAACGTTTACCATAAGATTCTACACATGAGGTACACAACCCCAACTGTATGGGAAGTATTCCAACCTGGCTCTATACAGATATATTCATCTTTACACTTCACAACACCACCATAAAAACTGTATCCCTGTAAACCTGGTAATTAGAACTTAATTCTTGTTTATGACTTATTTTATCTTTCCTCCGCCACTTTGCGAAAAAATCGAGACGGCTGAATTACGTACGTGCGACCTACAAACACAATATCAATATTTTGTATTTATTGATTTTATTTTTTTTGTTGGGGGGGGGGGCGGGGGGCTGGGTGATTTGTTCTATTAACCTAACCGTAACCATCCATGTTTGCAAGTCTGTCAGGCGATGTGCCATTTTGTAACCTGCTTTCAGGTACACCCTGCTTAATACGGTGCTTTCGTTTTCGGTTAACCTGCCCTTGCCTCGCCGAGATGACGTCATTTCCATGCACTGCGCATGCATCACTATCGGCCACACGCTCACCGTCAGATTTGAGCACGCGTTCACCCCTGCTTTCACCGGCGACCCAAACGACGGTCATCTTGTCTTGTTTAAGACGTCATACTCTTCTCGAGATGCATGATAACGCAAAACTATCATACTGAAAGCGAGTCTCATGTTACTTTATCAATTTGGTTCTAATATTTCTTGCATTGCGATTGTGTACGATGCCAAGCCAATGACACACACACGTGTTTGGCATGTTTGTATGCTATGAAATGAATTAAAGGGGTAGTACAGTTATGGTAAGGCTGAACTTTAGTAACCAAACCTGGACAGTAAAATTATAAACTAATAGTTACGAAGGAGCGAGAGAAGAACGACGCGGCAGACTGATGAACGAAGACAATCGCGTGACCAGCATGATGGCAGTGATTCATCGTGCGACCGGCAACATCGCAGATCACCACGCGATCGACGAGGTGACCCCGGAACATCAAGTGACCGAGGCCATGGAGGCAGTGAAAGCGGTAAGCAAAAAACAGATACTATGAAACAGAAAAACCTCAAAGAGCTATGGTCAAAAGAAAAGCAGACGCAGGGAAACGGCACAGATCGCACAGATAGCGATCCTAACGAAGAGGAAGAATCTGAGTATACCGACGATTCACAAGCGCTCGATCCTGCGCAAAAAACAAGTCAAACAATAGACAAAAACAAACCAAGGAAACAAAAAAAAAAGGGATCAAATAGAAAATGAATGATTTGAAACAGGAACGGATGCATACGATAACAAAATAACTTTAAGAATTTATTCGAGCTATTTTGTATTAAATGGATATTATTATATGAAAATACTATACTTAAATGTTGCAAATTATGTAAAAGGAATTATGATAAAAGTGGAAACAAAAATGTATACATTGTTAAGTTGTATTGATAGAAATGGAACTAACGCTTGTTATAGTGATTGGAGATTTAAGTTCAAACAATTTTGACATTGCTCAATAATATGAATAAAATAACATATATATCCTTAAATGTTCGTGGCATTCGTGGACACGAAAAGCGAAAATCTTTGTTTTTTTGGCTAAACGCTCACGAAGCGGATATTATATTGTTACAAGAGACCTTTTTAACTAAAGATATGGAGTTGAGAGTTCAACAAGAATGGAATGGTCTGTGTTTTCACTCGTATGGCACTAACCACAGTCGAGGTGCATCAATATTTATAAAGAACAAACTTGATGTTAGCATAAACTCACATGTCGTCACTGATGATGGAAGGACTGTAATGATAAATGTGTGTGTTAATGGACAAAAGTGTTGTATTGTTAATGTGTACGCACCAACGGAAATAAATAAAAAGAACGATTACTTTAAAGGGAGAGATCCACTTTTGCAAGCCAAAATTCAAAAGTTGCGAGGTTATTGTCTTATATGAAAGGAAATGTCATTTAATAGCATGCCTGAACAAATTAGGGCTTGAAATCTCTTTTTCGTGGAGTTATAGACCTAAAACTGAATAAACTGAGGGACGTCGGTTAATTATGTACATACGTATTTTTGGCCGGTGAGTAAGTTCGTACATAGATTTCACGGAATGCCAGATCGGTATGCATGACCCCTACGTGACCCCCGCTAGCTACGTGAGCCGCGCATAAGTACTAATGTGTGAGCGTTTACCAAGCAAAATACCCAAACTTCGCTTAAACTGACTACATGTAATTATATATTCTTTCTTTTTGAGATCTTTTTCCGTGACATACGTTAACAAATGTCGGCTTCACAATACCTTTACGAGAATTAGTACTATATTGTTGTAATATTATGCTAAATCAGTTGAACTCCTTTATTGACCGATATATAGTTTAAATGGAGGGACGCATTCGTTTTTCATTCGTAGAATCCAAATTAGAGGGCTGTTCGCTCTGATTTTTTTTTTGCGTGTTACATTGATCCCCATCCGTCAACTGAAAGCTGTTCAGACGTTTTGTAAAAGTGGATCTGTCCCTTTAAATTGTTGGGCTCTTGGATAAAATTAAAAAAGAAGCAAAGTTTTAAAGAATTTTTAATTGGTGGAGACTTTAATTGTGTGTTAAATCCTATAATAGACACTAGAGGTGCGAGATCTATATATACTCAACCAATAGCATTTCAGAATTTTATTGCAGCGTTTAATTTGATTGATATGGAGAGTGATGCATAGGGACACTAGACAATTTACTTATATAAATATTCGTTTAGGAATGGCTTCTCGAATAGATTTGTGGTTAGTTAATTTAGAAGCTCGACAATATATAAATAAGAGTATTATTAAACCAATTGCTATGTGCCCTGATCACTGTGCCATACTAATTGAATTAAAGGTGGATAATTCACCAAGGGGACCTGGATATTGGAAATTAAATAATTCTTTGTTAAAAGATGATGATTTTTGTAGAAAGGTCAAACAGATTGTTAATGCTGCAAATAGATCAGCACGAATGGGGAATAGCGCAACATGCGCTTGGGAAATATGTAAAATAAAATTAAAGGAAATGTCTATGAGATACGCAAAAAATAAAAGGAAACTTGAAAGAGAAGAAATAATAGTTTTAGAAAAAAGGTATGCGGAATTAGTAGAGCAAGAGCCTTTTATAAATGATGAATTTGACGTAGAAAGAGACAGGTTAAAGCTACAAATTAAAGATTACTATGCAAAAGAATGTACTGGATCAAAAATAAGATCAAGAGTGGCATGGTTTGAAGAAGGAGAAACGAATACTAAGTTGTTTTTGAATTTAGAAAAACGAAATAGTTTGAATAAAAATATAACAGCCGTTAAGATTGGTAAAAAGATAGAGCTAAATGCAAATCGGATACAGGAACATGTACATGATTTTTATTCGGTTCTATATTCTTCCAAAAATATTAGTAATGAGGACATTGAAAATTACAATGCATCTGTTAATGGACCAGTATTAAGTGAGGAAGAAGCTGATAGTTGTGAAGGGGAAATATTAGAGGATGAACTTACACAAGCATTGATAAAAATAAAATAAAATAAAGCACCAGGTTCTGATGGGCTAACTACAGAGTTTTATGTTACATTTTGGAGTGAGATAAAAGATTTGTTGATTAAAAGTATAAATGAATGTTTTAATGAGGGTAAAGTAGGTTACTCACAACGGAAGGGAATAATTACACTATTGTTTAAAAGTGGAGAGAGGGAAAACTTAAATAACTGGAGGCCGATAACGTTATTAAACATAGATTACAAACTAGTAGCAGCAGTTTTAGCAAACCGATTACAAGGGGTTCTACACGTTCTTATTAATAAAGATCAAGTTGGTTATGTTAAAGGTCGTAATGCAATAAACAATATTAGACTTATACCAGACGTTATTGATTATATTGATTTAAATAAGTTAAATGGAAGTTTAATTTTTTAAAACTTTTATAAAGCTTTCGATACTTTGGAATGGAATTTTATTAAATGTTGCCTTCGTAAATATGGATTTCGAGATAACTTTTTAAGATGGGTTGATTTATTGTATAAAGACATTTTTAATTCAGTCATATTAAATGGTTGGTTTACAGAAAATATATGTCCGTCACGTGGGATCAGACAGGGGTGCCCACTATCTGCATTATTATTTATTTTGGCTGTAGAAGTAATAGCAAATAAAATAAGAAATGATAATAATATACATGGTATTGAAATAGGACATTTAAATAAAGAAATTAAGATATGTCAGTTAGCAGATGATATGACTCTATTTATGAATAATATAAACTCGGGAAATGTAGCAATACAGTTAATAGACGAATTCGGGGGGAAAGCTGGAGTTATATTGAATAAACAAAAGACTAAAGCTTTGTGGCTAGGAGAATGTCAACCGGTAGAAAATGTGTTAGACATTCCATGGGAAGATAGATTTGTAAAGTGCTTAGGGATTTATTTTTCTAGAAGTAAGCAAATCGGTAGAGATTTTGACTGGTCTGAAGATAAAGTTTTAAAGATAAAAAGAACATTGGATATGTGGAAAAATAGATACTTAATGTATAAAGGTAAAATTATAATTTTGAAAACATTCATTTTGTCAAAATTGGTTTATACAGCGCATGTTATTTTGTGTCCAGTAGACATGATAAAAAGAATTGATAAATTATTATTTGAATTTCTTTGGGGCAGTTCTGTATCGAGAGTCAAAAAATCAAATGTAATAAATGACACCTCGAAGGGGGGGGGGCTAAATATGATAGATCTTTCGATGTATTTTAATAGCGTGAAATTGAAATGGTTTAGTAAATTTGTTGATGTTACAAAAGGAAAATGGAAATGGATTTTTGAATATTGGTTACAAAAAATTGGTGGAGTTAAAGTAGTTTTAAATTGTTAATGTGATCCAAAATTTATGTTGTCATTACAAAGAAAGTTACCAGGGTTTTATTGTGATATTTTATATACTTACTTTTGGTATAAACAAGAATTTTATTTTAAAGATATACTTTCTTTGAATAGTAGTGAAGAAATAAGTAAAGAAATGTTGTGGTTGAATACACACATAAGATATAATGGTGAAATGTTGATCTTTAATGATTGGTATATTATTTGTAGGGGATATATTAGATGAAAATGGAATTATGCCAATGTCAGTTTTAAAAGAAAAATTACAATATTTGGACGGGAGACTGTTTTCAGAATATGGAAAGTGTTGTTTTGTTATAAATAATTTATGGTCAATACATTTACGAAATAATGATGTAGATGCATTTAAAACATTTGTGTCCGACACAGTTAATGAGAATGGAAATAATTATAATTTTGAAAATACAAATATATCTCCTAAAATTAAATCAAGAGTTATTTACCAACAATTACGTTCAAATACAGTTGAAGTTTCAAGAGCCGTTAAATATTGGACAGAATTGATGATTTTGGATGATTTAGTTGATTGGAATCATATATGGGGGTTTAAACTTAAGCAAATACAAGATAATACATTGATTCAATTTAATTTTAATTTCATGTATAATATTTTGATCACACCAGATAATTTGTACAAATGGAACATTAAGGAATGTAATGAATGTCCATTTTGTTCTCAACTTGGTTCATTGATTCACATGTTCTTTTACTGTATAAGCATAATTCCGTTTTGGAGATATCTAGAAAATGTTTTAAAACAATATTTGTACTATAATAGTTTTGTTATAAATCCAAAAATTACTATTATAGGATATGCTTTTAAGAAAACAAATTTGGTTGACTTGTCATTAAATTATGCGTTACTTTCAATATATAGATTAATAATTACTTATGAAAATGGAAGAAGAATTAAAGAAAATGATTTCATTCATACTTTTCGTTTGATTATAAAAAAACGATACCAAATTGAAAAGAATAAACAAAAACAACGCCTATTTGTAGATCTCCATGATTGGAATAGATTTATTAGTTATTTGTGAATGATATGTTATACTTGTTCTGTTTCTGATTATATACTGATTTGTGAATCAGTGGTTCAAAAAAAATTAAAAAAATAAATAAACTAATAGTTATAACTCCACCATGCTAGAAAGGTATACAAAATTACAAACGACTAAGTAAAAAGCCCGTTATCATTAAAAAAGAGCCATTAAAACACAAGAGGGCGCTCTCTAAAAAGGCATTGGTTTTAACCATTTTTCATACAAAATTATGCATGTGATGTTTTATTGAAATCATGATTAAATAGAGAGAACATCAACAACTATTTAAAAAACGCTTTTGACAATTTTTGAAAAAGTGTATGCATTTTTTTGATTTTTTGAAAAATTCATCTAATTATTTGGGCCCCAAATAATTATAAGATCATATATATTTATTGATATTTCAGCCGTTTCTGGACCGATTTTGACCAAATAAAGTTTATTCTGCCATTAAAATTGCATGTTCTCTCAAATTTGACACTCAGATTTTCATTACCTCACACAAAAAATTGTGATGTGCAGCGCCCTCTCTACCAAAACTAAACTACCCCTTTAAATGAATGCAAACGTCGACGTTTTATTGTACGGCATCGTCTATCACTACGGCATGCCGTGGTGATGTCCATGGGCTAGAGTCGGGCAAAACATGGTTAGGCTTTCCCGACTGCATGTGCTTCCAATGCGTGCCTGTGTTCGCGCGAGCGCGGCATTGAACGAGCGTCAACGTGTGAAAAACGAAAAGGTAGCGAACGACAGTCAACGTGCCTAGTCAACCGAGTGCAGTATAGGCTCACTCTCGACACGTTCAGTAGTGAACGTGAACAAAACGAAAGCACTTTAATATTTGTTTTCGTTCACGTATGTGTTTGTGCGCGTTGTTTGCGTGTATATGCGCGCGAATGATATAATGTATATCTGCATGGTGATCCAGGCGACGGGAGAAGTACTTACGTAGACATATTAACCTGTCAAATGATGATGTCAATTTAACAGAATAATTATATTTCCCACTTTTTACTCCATCTAAGCTATACAAAGTGGGATAGTACATCATTTGCACACACTCATACGGACCACTGTATCACATATGACGCTTCGCATGTATTATATAAAGCTAGATAACGTACGAGTCTTTGAGACACTTTGCCTACACCCGATTCCTAATTGATGAATACATTTAATGTCAAAATTATTCACATAATATTTTTGCATTTCCCTTCTTGATCCACTTTCAGTCTGGGGTTTTACGCGAGGCAGTTCTGTAGCTCGAACTACTATGGGCATCGATGCGACACTTACTGCGTGTACACAGACTCTTCGTCAGGACACTACACCTGTAATACAGCGACTGGTGCCAAGATATGTCATCCAGGCTACGACGATCCAGCTACTAATTGTGTCACCGAGACTGATGAATGCGCGAGTCAGCCGTGCCAGGGTAATAGTACTTGTATCGATGAGTTTGACTTTTTCCGCTGCGAATGCGTTCCTGGTCTAAATGGAACGGTCTGTGAGATTGACATAGATGAATGCGAAAACTCTCTGTGTCAGAACGGAAGTACCTGCATAGATGTTCTCAATGGGTACGAGTGTGAGTGTCAGAGTGGCTTTAACGGGACTTACTGCGAACTAGAGGTAGATGAATGCGCGAGTGATCCGTGCCAGAATTATGGGACTTGTCAGGACCAGATAGATGGTTACTTGTGCTTCTGCCAACCGGGTTTCAACGGGACGCACTGCGAGCTTGATATAAACGAATGTGTGAGTGATCCGTGTCAGAACAACGCAACTTGCCAGGACCAGATAGATGGTTACTTGTGTGTGTGTTCGTCAGGTTACAACGGGACACACTGCGAGCTCGATATAAACGAATGTGTGAGTGATCCGTGCCAGAATAGTGCGACTTGTCATGACCAAATAGATGGGTACTTGTGCTTCTGCCAACCTGGTTTCAACGGGACGCACTGCGACCTTGATATAAACGAATGTGTGAGTGATCCATGTCAGAACAACGCAAGCTGCCAGGACCAGGTAGACGGTTACTTGTGTGTGTGTTCCTCAGGTTTTAACGGGACGCACTGCGAGCTTGATATAAACGAATGTGCGAGTGATCCGTGTCAGAACAACGCAACTTGCCAGGACCAGATAGACGGTTACTTGTGTCTGTGCTCATCAGGCTTTAACGGGACTCACTGCGAAATGGAACTAGATGAGTGCGCGAGTGATCCTTGCGAGAACGCCACGTTTTGCTACGATGAGATTGATGCCTTCTTTTGTGAGTGTATTCCGGGATACACAGGCGTCACCTGTAACGAAGAGACCGATGAATGCGAGAGCCAGCCGTGCTGGAATAATGGTACATGCATTGACATGGTCAATGGCTATTCTTGTAGATGTCTTGCAGGGTTCCAGGGCAGAGAATGTGAGGTTGAGATAGATGAATGCGCGTCGTCGCCTTGTCTCAACTCTGGCAACTGTACCGATTACATTGACGAATATGCATGCGACTGCCCTCTGCAATTTTTGGGTGCAAACTGCGAGCGTGAGATCAGTCGCTGTATGGATACTGGTGATACCTGTCCAAACAATTCGTCGTGCGTAGAATTTGTACAAGGTATCATCTGCATCTGCTTCAACGGAACGGACTTACTGGAATGCGAGGAAGACGTCGACGAGTGCCTGGATGATAACGGTGGATGTCTCGAGCATTCGACATGCGAGAACACACTCGGATCTTACACGTGCTTCTGCCAACCGGGTTTCAACGGGACGCACTGCGAGCTTGATATAAATGAATGTGTGAGTGATCCTTGTCAGAACAACGCAACTTGCCATGACCAGATAGACGGTTACTTGTGTGTGTGTTCGTCAGGTTTTAACGGGACTCACTGTGAACTTGATATAAACGAATGCGCGAGTGATCCTTGTCAGAACAATGCGACATGCCATGACCAGATAAACGGTTACTTGTGTGTGTGTTTGTCAGGTTTTAACGGGACTCACTGTGAACTTGATATAAACGAATGCGCGAGTGATCCTTGTCAGAACAATGCGACATGTCAGGACCAGATAAACGGTTACTTGTGTGTGTGTTTGTCAGGTTTTAACGGGACTCACTGCGAACTTGAGGTAGACGAATGTGCGAGTGATCCGTGTCAGAATGATGCAACCTGCCAGGACGAGATAGACGGGTATTTCTGCATTTGCCAAATGGGTTTCAACGGGAAGCACTGCGAGATTGATATAAACGAATGTGCGAGTGATCCTTGTCAGTACAACGCAACCTGCCAGGACCTGACAGACGGTTACTTGTGTATTTGTTCCTCAGGCTTTAACGGGACTCACTGCGAAATGGAACTAGACGAGTGTGCAAGTGATCCTTGCGAGAACGCCACGTTTTGCTATGACGAGATTGATGCCTTCTTTTGTGAGTGTATCCCGGGATACACAGGCGTCACCTGTAACGAAGAGATCGATGAATGCGAGAGCCAGCCATGCTGGAATAATGGTACCTGCATTGACATGGTCAATGGCAACTCTTGTAGATGTCTTGCAGGGTTCCAGGGCAGAGAATGTGAGGTTGAGATAGATGAATGCGCGTCGTCGCCTTGTCTCAACTCTGGCAACTGTACCGATTACATTGACGAATATGCATGCGACTGCCCTCTGCAATTAGTGGGTGCAAACTGCGAGCGTGAGATCAGTCGCTGTATGGATACTGGTGATACCTGTCCAAACAATTCGTCGTGCGTAGAATATGTACAAGGAATTATCTGCATCTGCTTCAACGGAACGGACTTACTGGAATGCGAGGAAGACGTCGACGAGTGCCTGGATGATAACGGTGGATGTCCCGAGCATTCGACATGCGAGAACACACTCGGCTCTTACACGTGCGTCTGCCATGAGGGTTACACTAGGGAAGTCGATTCGGGAAGTCGATGTGTGTGCCCCCCTGGGATGGTTGGTGTACAATGCGACGAGAACTTTAGTGAGTGCCAGAGTGACCCTTGTTTCGGAGACGCGACCTGCGATGACCTCATAGATGCGTTCCAATGTGTGTGCCCACCTGGCATGTTTGGTCCTTTATGCGACGAAGACGTAAACGAGTGCCTGGATGATAACGGTGGGTGTCCCGAGCATTCGACCTGCGAGAACTTACTCGGATCTTACACGTGCGTCTGTCACGAGGGTTACACTGGGGAGTCCTGCAGCAAGGTGACCGAAGACACGGCGTGCTTGTCCAATCCCTGCAGGAATGAAGGAACCTGTTCAATGGCTTCAGATAGCTCCGGGGTCAGTTGTCGTTGCCAAAATGGATTCATCGGCGAATTTTGCGAAATCTGTAAGCATTATTTTGATCCTAGATATGATTGAATATTAAATTCGTGGTCATATAGTATTCATAACTGTTGCAGATAAATCGATATGCATAGGGTCTATGTTACTGCTAACACCATGAAGAGTGATTCTACGGAGAATTTGACGTTTAAAATGGGTAACCCCTTTCATTCTCGTCATTGAAAATATTGTCCTATGATACATCGTAACTGTTCCCGAGCAACCGATATTATTTGGGAGTTTCTGTCGCTGCTATAATCGCCTTCGGTGTCAGCGAAATCGGTAAGCTCTTCAATTTATTTGTATACACTGTCACTGCTGCCCATCAACCGATGTTTCCGGAGTCTTCTGTCGTTGCCCATACAGACTCAGTGAATTTGGTAAGCTCTTCGATCATGTTGATTCTAGATACTCAAAATCTGTATTTAAATACATTGCAACTGCTGCCGAGCTACAAATTACCATTGGTTAACATTTTGTCCCTGCCGTGCTAGATTTGTCGATGAAGTCAACAAAATTGGGGCATTAGTCCCGAGCAACCGAACCTATGCCTCCTGGGTCTTATTTCGTATCCAGGCTGGATTCATATGAGAATCATGCGTAATTAGTAATACATCCATTTCATAATGTAGTGTAGACCACAGAAAAGAAGACATTTCAGATATACACGCTAATCATGATGAATATTGCACATGTTAACACTATATAATGATGCATTACTCTTTTTAAACACATGTACAAAGATCTTGAGCTCAGTGGATACACAGTGTACGTTCACGGCGACGATGTCGACATCGAAATCTTCGAAGAGGAGATGGCTGTCCTGTTCTCCAGCATGTACCCCGACTCAGATGTTGAGGTGACGGTTGTCGAAACACAGACTGGATATGAAACCGTTGATGGGTAAAACATTGTATTAAAACCTTTTTGAAAATTGGCCGTGTCTCTCTCGAATGGTGATGTTAAAAAGTACCTTCACAGATGACATAATGTATGTGATCAGAAAACACTGACTTTCTCTTTCTAGAATGATGACAGAATCATTAACTGACCAACCATGCTACCCACTAAATCGACCCATCGACCAAATAACAAAAACAAAACAGCCAACCAACCGACTGACCAACCAGCCAGCAATCAACAAGGCAACCAACCAACCAACAAACAAACTTACAAACACACAAAAACAAACACAAAAGTAAACCATGCAAGCATGCCTAGCTAACCACCTGAACCAACCAATCGACCAAACCAATCATCCAACCAACATAACGAACCAACTAACTTACCAACGAAAGAAACAAACAATCAAACAATCAAACTGATATTAGTTCACTTCAACATCACGTAAAAGTAGCAATCGTTAATTTATATGAGCATATCACAATTAAGATAACTCTGTCATTTTTGTTTAGCTGATTAGATTGTCAACCTTCTATATGACGACAATTAGAATGTTTAACCGCCTTAAGTTTTATTTATTTGGTACGTGTGTCTTTTAGATTACCCATCACTCAGATGACCATAGTTGTACGCGTCGATGACCTGATGCTAACATCCGGGCAAGTTGGTGACGTCATTAACAGTCTCCACCCAGAGGACATCGCGGCGATGTCATACCCCTTGTACCTCGGGGATGTGGTGTATCCGGATCAAGAGCCGTCGGTAATATAAACAATGCGAATTATAATAATAACAACAATTATGAGAATACGATGAGTCAATGATCAAGATTCTATAGTCAATGACAATCCAGATGTCTTCACCATTGTCTGCTTAATTTTTCTGTAATGGCAGGCGAAAGAGACGATCTTTCCATGTCACAATTTTGTTTACTTTTACAGAATGTTAATTTTGAATTTCAACATGCTCCTCTTAATCTGTTCATTCTTGGACGTGGTCTAGGACTTATTTGTAGTATACAATGTTATACTATTACAAGTTCTGCATCATTCATAGAATGGACCTATTATAAGTATGAATTTCATTGTCTCCAAACAGAATCCACTACTTGAAAACTGGTACTGGATTTTAATTGGTTTAACGAGCGCCCTCTGCCTCTCAGTTGTGGGTGGAATCATCATGGTGATGCTGAAGGAAAAGAGGTATATGTCCTTTTGACTTCTGCTTTGTTTTTTTTCTCCTTTGTCTTCATCATTGTCGTCTTATCATTATCATTACCAGCATTATCATAATGATTAATCTTCTTCTCTATCATCAATTTCCTTTTTTCTAATTATATCTTGCTTGTTCTTTTCTTTTTGACTTTCCTTTGTTAAGTCTTCCTCTTATTATTGTATCGATAACCTCGATGTTGTTTACTTCTTCACCATTATCATCATCACAATCTTCATACTCTTGTTTTTATTCTTCTTCGGACTCTGATCCTCCTTCACATTTTGTTTGATTATTTTTCTCCCATTTAGTCTTCAACTCTGCATCTGTTTTATTCCACGTCCATAACAAAAGACGTCGTGACATACATCAATGTAGCTACTGTATATGCAAAACTAATCAATCCATCGCATACTAGAACATTTGAATTAATCCGAATTAGTTTTGTATTATGTTTTGATACGGGGAACTTTAGTAATGCTTGTGGTAACACATGTATATGCATTGTGCTCAATTTTTTATGAAGTTCTGATTTTACTTCCCAAGCATTTATACTTGGGTAATTTTTGTTGAACATGTTTGAAATGTTCCATTTTGTTTGTCGTTTTTTTTTTTACAGAAAACTGCGCCGAGTGTCAGCCTCGCCGGATGTGCAGGAGAAGGGAGATTTGGTCGTTGAAAAAGTGGAATAAGTGGAATTAAACGACAGAAATACCCCAGAAACCAAACCGGAAAGTGAAAGTGAAATTTAATTCCATTTCAAAGAAATAATCGAGATTTGTCACCAAAGAAATCAAGAATTCATAACTATACGTATTTTCTATTACGTATCAGTGTTATGTTGCTCTGGTTCATGAAGTTATATGAACCAGAGCAGCATAACACTAATTGCCTATTGAAATAAAATTCGTTCAGATTGGCATATCTCAGCTAATACCATATTCAATTGATTTTTCGGTATTAGGACATGATTTGTGATGCTCTTTCGGAAAATGAAGTTCACATTTAAAATTTCTAAATAAAAAAAAGATTTGTATGACGTCATAGCTTCTGTACTCTTATATTCTGGATATTTTCACAAAGATCCTGAGTTGAAATTAATTTAAAATTAGATATAACAGTTATGGAAAGCTCTTTGTTTCTTTAAACATTGTTGGAAAGGTTCTTTTAAAAGGGATTGATCTTGATTCAAATAATTCGTATTTTCTATAGTTAAACGAAATGTAATTTTTTTAATGTAAAATTTATAAAAAGGTCTAAGATAATTCCAACTTTGTTTTGTAACGTTTTTTTTTCAAAGGCTACAAATGGCCTACCATAATTTTAGGACCAAAATTAATTGAAATTTAAGTTCATTTTAGAATCTTTGTGAAAACCCCCTTGTCTAACAGAATGATAGAGAGACATAATAACAGCTAAGTGAGAAGGTTGTTTTCATTCAAGAACTTTTTTAAAGAATAATTATTCAATTATGGTACATACATTATTTTGTTTAAATGTAAAGACTTTATATTTCATTACGATAGCTGTAACTTTAGTATGTATAAATAGTTTCCAAGAAAAAGATTACAAGAACATAATCGGACAATTCTAATCGACCCTTTTGGAGAAGTATATGGGGCTCTATAGGTAACTGTATAGGTGGGCAAAACAAATGGAATGGGGTATTTCCCATAATATAGTAGCAAAATTATTATTTACATCGGATAGAGTGTTCTTTCCAATGAAAAACGATACTAAGAACAGAAATGTTGGTTGTGTAGTTTTTGGTTTAGGGCGCTGTGTCAGGTTCCAATTTTTACCAAGCTAGTGCCTGATCAATTGCACGTACTGCCCGTAATACCGTTGAACACGCGAGCAATCCGCGCTCCATTGTTTGTGTGCATTCAGCCGTGTGCCGAGAGAATGGGCATGGTTGTTCAAAGGTATTACGGACAGGAAGTGCGATTTAACTGGCACTGACTTCGTAAAAATTGACAAAAATGTGCACCTGACATGGTGTCACTCACAGCGCCCTAAAACAAAAACTATTACTGTTCTTGGTATCGTTCTTCATTAGAAAAGACACCCTATCCGATGGACATAATCATTTTGGTACTATATTTTGAGAAGTGCCCCGTTCCGGTTATTTTGGGCCACCTTGTATAGAAGAAGGCTTGAATATTAAACATTCTTTAACGTACAGGAAATACATAAGATACAGATCCCTTTTAGTTTGTGCTTATCTGTGAAATAATTGCGTTGGTTTTCCCTATCATTTATTATGAATTATAGTAGCAATCCGCCAAAACTTAAATATGATGAAAACAATTAGTTTGTTATTGTATCCAGAGTGTAACTAAACTGAATATACATTGTTAGTAACTGATTTACATTTTGTTTGATTGGGAATTGTAAATACGACATATTTTTAGTTAGAATAATTATTCAATACAATTATTATGTATACATGTATATTCAAAAATGTAAAGGTGTTATAAATATTTTCTTAAAAGTATTGAATAAATGTGGGACCAACAACTATTTCGATCAAATATACGTTGTTTTCTTTAACTTTTTAGAGTGTAACTGTAACCATGGTAACAGGACTTATATATATTTGTTCAATAACTGATTTATATTGTGTTTAATTTTGAATTGTTAATATAACATATTGGTCTAAATAGGCTTTGCGGTCATGAAGCAGTGATTTGTTAAATTGTCAGAGATGAACATGTGTGAGTTAAATATCAGAAGTGTAACCAACTTTTGGTTAAACAAAATAAGCGAAAATAAAATGAACAACAAATATAAAAATAGTTACCGCGTAACGAACAATGGGTGTACAGATTTATACCGGACACGCCGGATATAAGTAGCAGGAAGATTGCACAATTAGTGTATGAAGTTACTAATCTCAAAGTTCTAATGCTAGCATAAAACAGATTACAGATGGCACTAATAAAAGCAAACATCACCCCAACGCAATAACTATATAAAAAGGTGATTTTTTAAAATTAACATGTGTATATTAAAAACAATGTATGTATATGCCTCGTGTACATTTCATATTTTGCCTTAATAAAAGAATCATGTACAAAATGAATACATAGCAAAGTGTTACCATATTGTCATAATACTAATTAGTATTAGCAATTGTGTATGTGTTATGCTGAATGATATACACGTGCCGCGGTTAGTAATCGAGCCCACGCGCCTCCAATTGAAATACCAAAGTCTGAATCATTATAACATGGAGTGTTTAACAAAGATTCTAAATTGAACTTAAATTCCAGCTGGACTTAAAATTCTCCAATTACATTATTCGCTTTGTGAAATTATTTATTTTGTTTCAAAGCGCAACTATGTTAACTTATCAAGGAGATAAACTATTTTCCATGTAAAATTAATTTAAAGTCAACAATATTTTGTTGACTTTCCAAGGCTACAACATAATAGCTATCCATTTCTAAATTCACGTTCAACTTAGCATCTTTGCGAACCCCCCCTCCCCCCCCCCCCCTATCCCTCCCCCCACCCCCAGGACACCACACCTGCCCCCAAGTCTCCATCACACGCCAGTGAAAAAATATCGGCCAGCGATGATCATAATGATCATTGTTCCTCATTGGGTTTTGTAAGCATGTGGGTACTGGCTGGAATGCTCACTGGGGAGTAAGCGAGACTCCGCGTCAAGTGTATGATTGATGTGAGTGTGTATTCGATGGTCGAGGTAATGCATTGAGACACAGGGTACATTGAGACACATAGTTCAATTCAATTCAATTCAATTCAATTCAATTTTATGTAAATAAATTTACAAATGTATATGGTGATATGAATAATCTTGATGATGTGGAAACTAAAGTTAAATTCAATTCAATTGAACATGCACGGAAACAATTTACACGAACCTTTTAAGATAGTAACAGTTCCTATGATTTGTTTTGTTTCGCTGGTCATAGATCATATGGTCCAAATAAAAAAATAGGACGGCAAGTTTTATGGGTTTTAATTTCCTTTCGGCTGACCGTTTTTTTTTATAAGCAGAGGAAATGGTTAGTATGACCTCATCGGGTCAATGTCAACGATGGGCATATAGTACGGCTATATTTTTGTTTCTAGGGGCTGAGGTCTTTTGCCCATATATTATTACTATGCCCGTTTTTCACCACTGTGATGCCCGAAAATGACGTTTGCGTTGGGTAAGTCCAAAAATGACATGGTTTTGCTCGAATCCAGACGATTTTAAACGATAATTATTGTGTTATTGCCCATGATATTGCCCGAATTGGACATGACTTTGCCCGAATATGACATTATTTTGCTCGAATATCACCGTTTTCAAAACTCTCGGGGGCGGGGCGGGGGGGAGGGGGGGGGGGGGGGGCTGTAGGCCCCTAGCCCCCCGCCTCGGACGTCTATGTGGTTAACCTGTTTGTATAATATCAGTTTCCCAAGCTTTCCATCCTGTACACAGTACAGGATAAATGTTATTATTGAAAAAAAGCATTGTATGCGATAAAGTGTTTCAGGCTGCAGTATACTTCGCCTTATTGGGACAACGTAGCTCCGGTTAGTCGCGATTACCTACGACTTTGACTACGATTACCTGCGAATTGGTTTCGTGTAATTGTTTCACTGGTGCAATATTTGAGACCTTCCTGATATTTGCTATTAGTTGCGTTTATGCGCGACAACCTGCACTATCCTGAGATTGCTTACAATAATGATACATTAATGAAAGGACACGATTTTGAAATAAGTTAACCAATAATAGTCTGTAATTATAATTGTCAAGTTTTTAAAAAACCGAAGAGAGCGTTTTTGTCAGAGCTTTGGCATTAGCGACAAGTGGTAAACTCGAAAGTAACGACATTTCGTGTAATACGGGAGATTTTTCAGATCTGCGTACAGATTGCGTTGCACATTTGCTCCATCTCCACACCGTAAGAATTCGAATCGAAGAAAATGCTTCGCATCCGCACAAACCGATGTGTGCAACTGTTGATCCGATGCTACTATAGTAGGCCCCCAGTCCATGGTATCATCCGTAGTACCGGCGACATCTTTAAAACTGGCGTTATCAGGAAAACCGGTGCGATTGGGGCAACTGCCGCGATATGTGAACCCAGCGTGATTCGTCATATTGCGTCAACCCGGAAAACCGACGTTAACCTGGAAAATCGCTGTGTACAGGGACTCTACGCCACGATACATGCCAAAGGCGCTTTCTTTCAAAGTGGTTCCATCTCTGAAACTGCAGGAAAAGGTGAAACCTTGATCCGTTTGAACGGGATCAACCGGAGAAATGGTACATTCAGACAAACCGGCACTCCTTATGAAAATGGCGGCATCCGAGAGACCGCAGCTTTTGGAATTCGCCAATCATATCCTACGATGGTCATCCCAAAAAGATGGGTAACTACCTCATCTTCGCCTTGCACCTATACAGCCGATAAACCGAAGAAACAGCCAATTGTTGAGCAGAAATGGGATCACCTGTCTTTGACGATGAACGGAGAAAGCTTCCGTGTTAGCTACCTCTGGCTAAGAGATCACTGCAGGTAAATATCGCTCAGTTAGTAATTATGATAATTATTATATTAGTAAATGCGCAATATTCAAGGGATTTTTCGTTTCGGGTTAAGAGGGCGCTTTGAGGAAAACAAAATTGTGAACAAATTGTTGAAAAGTCAATTATATCCGTTTGAAATACATGTTGGGGGATTAACTTTTATTCAATAATTTAGGAAACTATTTAACATGCTGATCCATGAACTTTAGAACAAAATTTGCGACCAAAATCACTTGTAGCTTTCCCACTTATCTTGTACCTCCTTGTTTGGCGTTATATGGTAACTGCAGAAGTAAATGTCTTTGATTTGTCAAATGTCTCCATAATCATGGTATAGGTAAGATTTAATTTGAGATCGTCTATTGCATCCAAATGCGGATACTTCATGCGGACGACAGGGATAAAATCACACATCGATTTACTGTTTTTTTCCTAGGAAAACATTATCTTTTGTACGAAAATCTACCACATCATTATCAAGAATCTAACAATGATATTAGTATAATTATGATTGGTCTCAAATATCACTTTCGGGAAAGATATACAGTTAAAGGGGTAGTACAGTTTTGGTAAGGCTGAACTTCAGTATTACCACAACCTGCACAGTAACATTACAAACTAATACATAACCCCACCATGCTCGAAATGTATACAAAAATACAAACGACTAAGTAAAAAGCCTGTTATCATTCAAACAGCGTCATTAAAACACAAGAGGTCGCTCTCTAACAAGTCATTTGTTTGAACTATTTTACATACAAAAGTATGCATGTGTTTTTTGTTAAGAACTATTTAAAAACCGCTTTTGAAAATTTTTGAAAAAGTGGAGGCATTTTTTGATTTTTTTCAAAATATCATCGTATTTATTAGGGGTTCAAATATATACGATCGGATATATTTTATTGATATTTCTGAACCGATGCTGACCAAATAAAGGTTATTCTGCCATTAAAATTGCATGTTCTGTCAAATTCGACAATCTTTTTTTCATTTCCTCACGAACAAATTGTGTTGTGCAGCGCCCTCTGTACCAAACCTTAACTACCTCTTTAAGTCGATTTAAATAATGTCGTATTATTTGTTTCCAGATGCCACGAGTGTTTTGAGCCCGTTTGCAAGGAGAACTTCGTTGACATCATGGCAATATCCAGTGACATTCAACCGAAGACGGTGGACGTGGATTCAGCGAACATCTCTCTAGTCTGTAAGATATGTAGTAGAATGGTTGTAGACATTGCTGTTCTTTAAAACCATACGGCACCCCAGTCTTAAAGCAGGGGCGGATCTAGCTTTTTGCTAAGGGGGGGGGGGGGGGGGGTTGACCCAATGACGATGCGGATACTGTGTGGGTCTGGACACATGATGGCGTTTTTCTATGCACATCACATTTTCACTTGGCAGCCCAAGGGGGAGGGGGGGGGGGAGGAGGATTTAAACCCCCTAACCCCCCCCCCCCCCCCCGTAGATCCGCCACTGTAAAGTTTGTGGACGTGGTGTGGCAAGATTGGTAGAGCGCGCGCTTTCCGATCGTGAGATCCCGAGTTCGAATCCTGTGTAGGCCCCACTGCCTTTGTCCTGTCAGCAAAAAAATTTAGCCACAATTGCTGCTCTCTAACCAAGTGTATAAATGGGTACCATTGTCGGGTGTTAATTAGCCTTAGCGCCATAATTAGTGGCAGCTCGGCTAGTATGCTCCCCGGGGAGTTGAGAAAGTACACAATATCATTGTGTGGGTTTGAAATGTACCTGATGACCATGGGTAATAATAATGTAAATAATTATTTAAGCGCATTAGAGTATATATTCATTTATACTAGCTGCGCTATATACATTTTCATATTATTATCATTAGTTAAAGGGATAGTACAGTTCTGGTCAAGCGGAATGTTAATAACTAAAGCTCAGTTATAATTCAATGATGCGTGCATTATGGAAGAAAAACGATTATAAACAGCTAAGTTTAATCATGGCGATACAATTAAACCACAAGGTAGAGGGAAAAGTTGATATACAACATTAATAAATGAATCACATTATGCGTGCAGCAACATTAATAAATGAATCACATTATGTGTGCAACAACATTTATCAATAAATCACATTCTTTTTTTCCTACACAATCCTCTCCATCCATCTGTTCATGCTACTCCAGGGTCAGATAATCACGTGACCACATACGACACTGCTTGGCTCCAAGAAAACGCGCCGGGTCAAAGGTCACATAACATGCAGACGTCGCGTGATCGGGATCGGGATCGACAGCTTCAGCCGTTCGTGTGGGACCGGGAACGATTGGAAACATCCTTTCCGGACGACGTCTGCCTCTCGGAACTTCGGGACGGGAGTGGACTGGCCCGCCTGGTCGAACACCTCCACGTTCACGGTTTCGTATTCGTGTCCGGGCTGGAGCCTACGAAAGAGAGCACAGAGGTTTATATTTCACTCTTTTTTCTATTTGTTCCGATCAATATTTATGTCAATAATACCAAGTGCAAACAAACATGCTACATTATCTACGAAAAAAATGGTTCTTTGGTAAAATTAGAATATCTGAACATGTATTAGAACAAACATGACAAAGGAAGTAGCATTGGTCAATAAACCGTGCAGACTGTTGTATTTCGGTTTGTTTGTCTGTTTGATTGAATGGTTGACTTTGAGTGTGATTTTTTAACTTCTCTATAATTATTCACAATATTTATGATCGTAAGGTGGGCCTTGCTTGTTTGACTATTTTGTGTTGTTTATTGTTTCGGGGTGTCTTTTTGTTGTATTGTTTGTCTATTGTTTGTTTGTTTTGTCTAACAGGAAGCGGTCCATCTGATCCACGAACCCATGCGGACACACTACGGGGATATCTGGCAGTTCCAGAACGACGGAGCGATAAATGATTCTGGCTTTACCTCGCTCGCCCTTAAGACCCACACCGACCATACAGCGTACCACAACGCCGCTGGGTAAGATCGACCGCCGAAATAGTACAGGGGGTATTTTACAAAGATCCATAGTTGGACTTAACTCTAAGTTGGACCTAACTATGATGAAAAAATATTTTAAAAAGCAACAAAAAACAACACTTTTACACTTTTCATTAATGTTGCATCAAGAATATGAAATCTCCTTGATAATAGAAAATATTAATGATTTGAATCAACATTTTATGCTTTTGAAAAGAGACTTTAACAACAACAAAATCAAAGAAACTAGTGGCTTCCCATACTTTTCAAGTTCAACTTAGAGTTAAAGGGTACCACTACCCAAAAATAATATTCTTATTAAAGAAAGGTAACATCTTTAGTACTCCATTCCATCAACAAGTTCACAAAAATATGTTTCCAGAGAAAAAATATATAATTGGAAAACGCAACACCACCATTCTAAAGCATGCGTCAATGCGGTCTGAATTGCGACTAATGGGTGCAGAGCGAACTAATCGCCTATTGTCTACAAACGTACGCGTGAATAGCATTGGCGCACTCGCAAATGTTTGGCCTGTTGGGAACCAGGAAATAGTAGTGGTTCCGTAAGTGGTAGAAATGAATTGCTTTGTTTATGAATTACACAACCCCTTGCAAAATGTTGGGTATCTATTTGATATCACAAAACGATACCAAAACATATAATAATGCGTTGTTCTATGCCTGGTGGTCCCCTTTAAGTTCAACTAAGGATCTTTGTGAAAAAACTGGGAAAAACTCTGATTTTCACACTTTTTTGCACCCATTTTATAAAACAAATGCTGCACATACATATTTCGTGGATCAGTAAGAATTGTATGCACTCTTTTAACTTTGGAAATGGTCTAAAACCCACTCGCTGCGCTCGTGGGTTTAAACCATTCCAAAGTTAAACTCGTGCATCCAATTCTTACCGATCCACTCATGCCTGTGCATCATTTGTATACTATTGTGAACAAGCTCTCACCTTGGGAGAAGTTGCGTTCCACCCTGTATTGTTCATCTTTTTAGTGAGTATTGATTGGCAGATGTTTGAATACTATTCTAACTAATTCTAATTAATGATGTCACAAGGGGTTTTTACTCTGGATATTTTTTCTTAGAGATGGCCTTGGTAAACTGAAGAAAATAATTTCTAAAATGTTTTAAAATATACAAAAAATATGTTTTTAAAATAGTTAACAAATAGTTTGGATAATTTGGATTTCAGGGAACCTTTAAACTTTTAAGCTATCATCACAAACTAACATTTATTATTCAATGATGCTTGAATGGTAGACAAACTAAAAGTATAAAGCCTGCTATCATTACAAAAGTAGCCGTTAACACAAGAGGACGCCCTCCAGACACGTCAAGTTTCAACAATTATGTTTTCAAATAAAATTAATTTTGTGTCTGGTTATAATAATTTTCAAAAGAAATATCATCAAAAACAATGTTTAAATAATTTGGCCTTCGGTTATGTTTCAACAATGTTTAGGTTTCATAAATACTTTCTTATATTTTTGGGAAAAATGGTCCCCAATGTGCGTTCCAATTAGATTTATTTATGGATATATCAGGTGTCACTGAACGGATATTTATCTAACAGAGTTAATTATGTCTATTTTGTGAATCATGTCACGTCGTAACTCACCATCACTGCGATTTCCACCATACACCCTTCAATGTATGTTTTACCCCAATAATTTGAATCTTACAGAGTGGTCATTCTCCATTGCATTTACCATGACGGCGATGGCGGAGATCACGTACTCGTCGATGGGTGGCACGCGGCTCAACGCCTTAACGAGACGCAACCAGACCACTACAGGACCTTATTAGAGACACCTTATGTTGCGCACTACCTCATTAAGGACCACATATTCCGCTGTTGCGACACCGTCCTGCGAGAAGACAGATTGACTGGCCAGATGGAACAAATAAGGTATGATTATTCTGACATCGAAACGGTGTTTCTTAGGGTGAACATTTGTAAGGTCTACTTCAAAACCTTATTAGACACACCTTATGGCGGACTTGCTTATTAAGGACCACGCATTCACTGTTGCGACACCGTCCTGTGACAGGACAAATTGACTGGCCAAAGAGACCCAAAATAGGTATGATTATTTTCACTTCAGCGAAACACGGTTTTATTTGCACTACACCCTAAATGGTGAACTACCTGATAAGGGGAAACGACACTTTTAGAATGTTCCTGAATGTTACTGATAAGCGCACAATTTGTGTCACTTCTAGGCCCCGTTGCAGAAGGAATTGCAATCGATTGTAAAGTTGCAGTCAGAAAAACATAAATTATGCACATTTTCCAGTTCCCTTCGAGTTTCTGTAAATCCTCAAAGACTTTGTACACAACCCACCCGGTTCCCGAAGTCAAGCAATCCGATTTGCGCTTTCAGCAACATGACTGTATAACAACTTTACAATCGGTTATCAAGTCTTTATGTAACAGGGCCCTGTTAATTGTATATTTTTTCTTCTTCTTGGGTATCACTAATAATGAAAATAATCAATCACTATCCCTACCACAATCACTACCATATGTTTGACCGAACACTGGAGGCTGCCATGTTTCCCAACGGTATGGCATGAAACGTCAGTATGAGCGCATCTGACCGTGAACCAACGAAAGCGGGCTATACAGGGTGGCCCCAACAAACGGAATGAAATACGTAAGTTAAGTTAAGTCGCCTTATGTTGGCACATAAGGCGGCGCCTATCTCCGTTTCAATAGCCCTAGGCCACACGTCTACTAAATGTAGCGAAAGTTACAGAAGGGGGCTAGTCCTCTGGTAACTCGTGTGATTAACTTTCCCTTCTCCATTCTATAAATGCCGAGTGTCTGGCTAGAAGGCAGAAGGTACCATTTTAAAGTCTTTGGTATGACCCGGTCTGGGTTTGAACCCGGGACCTCCCGTGCATGAGGCGGACACTCTAACCGCTAAGCCACCATGCTCGGTAAATGAAATACGTAGATACCAAGAACAGTCATTTTGGCTGAGTAGTTTTTGTTTTAGGGCGCTGTGAGTGACACCATGTCAGGTTCCCATTTTTGTAAATTTTTACCAAGTCAGTGCCCGATAATTCGCACTCTCGGCCCGTTATAGCGGAGCATTACGCGCGCCATTGTTAGCGTGCATTCAGCTGTGAATCGAAAGAATGGACACAGTTGTCCGATGCTATAACGGGCAGTAAGTGCAAATTATCTGGCAATGACTTGGTACAAATTGACAGAAATGGGAACCTGACATGGTGTCACTCAGAGCGCCCTAAAACAAAAACTACACAGCCAAAATGACTATTCCTGGTATCGTTTTTCATTGGAAAAGACACCCTATCCGATGGACATGTTCCTTTTGTTACTTTAATTTGGGAAGTGCCCCGTTCCGTTTTTTGGGGCCACCATGTATGTAGCATTGCTCGAGTCGAATGCAATGGCTTTCACGCGAATATTTTAAATCCATGGTTACAGGTTTACAAAATCATCAAGATGTTTTCTTCTAATATTTACTTCCTAACAGATATAACCCACACGACCGAGCCCTGCTAAACTACCTCTCTTACGAGGACACGGAGCGGTTTTACACCGCCTACCGTTCCCTTGGGCGGATAATCGAGTCGCCGGATAGCCAGCTAGTTGTGAAGCCACGCCCGGGTCGGATGTTAGTGGTGGACAATTGGCGGATGCTTCACGGCCGGACGGCGTTCACCGGGGAGCGGGCCGTGCTGACTGGGTACATCTCTCACGACGACCTGAAGAGCCTAAAAATGACTGTTCTAAATAATATTATCAATTTTTAGAACGGATGATTGGAACCGAACCCAGAACAAACCAAATCGAACCGCCAAAGTCGGTGTCCTATCTTAGTATCGGACATTGGCAGATGCTTCGACCTGAAGAGTAATTATTTTCCTAGATGTTTGGAACGGATTGATACCGAACCGAAACCGAACCGTAACAAGGCCGACTCAAAACCGACAAGTCGGAGCCAAACTTTACGTTTCGGATGATGTACAGGTGCTCCTGCTCTATATAATTGTATCGCTGTTAAAAACGAATAAAGGGGATCGAACTCGGATCAAATTGATGTATGGTGTGACCTGGGTAATAATATCATTATAAAACCTAATAGAGATGAATATTCAATCATATTAGGCGCTATAATAAAAGATCTTAGTTCCAAAAGGTGCTTGAACCACTTTCCTTACAAATTAAGTAAGCGATATGTGTACATTGATAAGCTATACGCTTTATCTAGAATCCATTTTTTGTATTATTTTGTATTTTGTATTTGTTTTTAATCTTAGGACAAATTGCACAATCAGATGGAAAATATAAGACGATCCATATAAATATTCCCATAGGCATGTGTACCAAAATTAACAAAGAAACCTGCTTTACTCCAAATTTGAATAATTGGTTTTAGCTCTTATTTTAATCAAGTATATACATGTACCTGTAGACCGTGTCCACTAGTCATCAGAAAGACACGCAGCACAAGCAACTACAATAATATACCGTTTGTCGCCCAAACAATTACAATCGGACTTACTGCAACGATTATTTTAATGTTAGTAGATCAATCATAACGTTACTTTAGGGTATGAAGCTATTAAAGATGAATTCCAGTTTTGGGAAAGAAGCCGAATACATCTATATTGATCATTATTGTTGAATAAGTATTGAAATAGGGCTTGTGTGTTAAAATCGGAACCTAAGCATCGTTAAATACAGAAATATCGGAAGAAATCCAATATCCGCCTGTGAAATTTATAAATCCACCGCCAGTTCGGACCTGTCCACGCCGCTAGCGCTGGGGGAGATATCGACAAGCTGGGGACAAGCCCGTAAAAACGAACACCTCGTGTACTCGCACGTGGTCATTGTACGTAGCGTATGGGCGATTCCGGAGTTGGCGATCTCTATCTGCAGCAGATCAAGTTATAATTTTGCAAATATATCAATTAGTAGGCGGTTTCTTGGCCAAATTTGGATAATCCTATATTAGTACAATTATATTCTTTCACATTATTGGTAATAAGAGCTTCGATTTCATTTTTTTGAGAGGGGGGCGTTTCCAAAACTGGCCGTTACCTTTAAAGGAGAAAATCAAAGAAAACCCCTAAATATCACGATATTCATATCTACAGAAAGCTTATAAGCCATAGAATGAGCTTGACTGACATTCAAACAATATAACGCTTCCATAAAAGCGAAATTAGGGTGAAAACATCACCCTATTCCCATGGGACAAATTCGCTCAATCGCTACACGAAACGGCCTTTAGCTGTGACGTAAGAACCGGGCTTGAAGCCCAGGCGGCTGCCGCGGTTGTATGTAGATAAGCGTATAATATACCAGGCTGGAAAGACAAGCTTCAACTTATGTGCTATTTTTCCCTACCAAGAATAAATTATAATACTACATTGTTTGTAATTTGCTTCTCATTTATATTTTCATCATGATATTCCAACAAATGTATTGTTTGTGACAAAAAAGGTTGAAAAAGGTGAAAAAAGAAGGGGAAACTATACGACTGTGTCGTGCAGTAGGCCTGCACAGATTTGGGAGCAGGCGATTTTTTACCAACATGTAGTTTCACTTTGACATATCAGACGGAGAATTTACCACTTCCATTATGGAAACAAACAGTTAATAATCATTATGAATCAAATGAAATTTAAAAAAACGAAGAATAGTTATTACTTTAGTCGATCTATATATCATGGTTAGTTTCATGGTTTAGCTTGAAAAGTCGAGTGAATTAGATTCGCGATCACCTGTGTTGTTACGATTCATCCGCGATTTCTCTGAACATTGGCAGCCGCATTACCTATACGGCTGATAGCGCTGGCGGATTTACATTTCCTGCGCGCGCATCAAAACAAACGAGTGCACGTGTTAGCTAGCTAGCTTGCTCCTCCACGGATACTTCGAAGTCCATGAACAGGCTGTTTTGTTGGAATTCTTCATCCATGTTGAACTGTCAGATGTAATTCTAGAGCGAGATCGTGATCGTGTGGACTGTAGAAAGCTTCGAATATAGCGCATACGCTGGAACTACTTTTAGTTCAATAACATACACAATATGCATAGTATACGGCGGGTATACGATCGTGCGCTTGCATGTATTTCTCGATGGACGAAACTTTTACGAAACGAAACAAAACCAAAACAAAACGGTGAGAAATACACTATTCTATGTAATTATACCAGTTATTGACATATTGAAATGGATAAGAAATATTATATATTGTTATAACAAAGGCAATTCTAGCTCGGAACATGACTCTACTAGGTAATTTTGTTTTGAAACACAGCTATAATAGATTTGTTTTTCATACTATCTCCGTGTACATATGAACAACAATTCGGCAAAATGGTGAGTTGTAAACAGTTATTTTACCGAGATTGACACTTTTTCAATGCCAATAATGACATGAATATTGACATTAGGATATGTTTCAGGACATGGGAGGACAACTGTGTGTCAGATATTGATTATTCAGGCAATATTCAATCGTTTTGAGAGAGTAGAACTGCGTCCACTCTATGAACATTTGCGTGTAGATCGCCGTTCGAGCTAGAGCTGTCGGGAGCACAAAGCCCGGCTCTTACGTCACGCACAGAGCCACTTTGCTGTGCCGATTTCATGGTAAAGGGGAGGGTCAATTCACTAAAATTTTATTTTCATAAAACATGAAACTGAACACTTTCATGACTTGTTAACTGCACAAATTGCTTTAATAACTCATTCTATCATAAAATAAACCATAATAACTTGATTCTATTCCCTTTGAATTTCTCCTTTAAGCAAATAATTACCATTGGCGAAGATGATGTGACAAACTATCACTTCCAAGGCTATCTTCACGAGGGGAAGCTGAGGAAAGATAGCGTATACATTCATATCGCCGAGGAATGAAAGATCCAATGCGCGCACGGCGCGTAGGCCTGTACTGTTTTAGAATAAGTATTTCAGGGAGAGAATGTATTGCTACACATTCACCCGTACAAAATGTATACCAGCGAACACGGTCGGCTTCCTATGTCGCGTAGTCTAGCCCGTGATCGCTAACCATATACTGTCGATTGTGTATGACTCGAACCCATATATATTCAGCTTAAGAATTATATTCCACGGTTATATATCTCTTGTCGCACTGGATATTAGTTACTCAAAGAGTTGTATTTGCAGTTAAATCACACTGTTCAACAAATTAAGTTAACATTTATAAACAAATTATTTGTTTTATATTCATTATTTAGTGTTGCAACAGAAAATATTTCAAGGATTTTCTGTGAGTGCGTGAGAGCATTATGAATAATCGATCAATATTGTGATCGATTACAACAATTATAATCTTAACCCAATCGATCGAATAATTATATTTATATTATAAGAGATCTAGAAAAAAATATTGTCCAAATATTGACCAAATTCAATTGACTGAATATATTTATCTTTGGAATTTCTGGAGGTAATTTCTGCGACTTTGATTTTGTTATTTTAAACACAAAATATTATATATTCTCTACAAAGTGTAAAAATGGTAGATTATCATTTTAATTATTGAAGAAACAGTTGAAATATTATTACGACCTTGAACAAATAATTTATTTAAAACGAGACGAATTTGTTTTATTTCTTAATAAATGGAGAGATGTACACTTGATTTAAAACTTATTATGATATGTATCATGTATATTATGTTGTTGACATCAAATACATTATTTTATATTTTGTACTTGTAATATTGTTGTTAACTAGCTTTGAGAATCTTGCATAAATTTGATTTGAAACAAAAATATATATATATGTTGTCCAAATCGGCAAATCTTACTAACAACTACAGTGGTTTATTCGTATTATCCATAGAATCATGGAACAGGATTGTTTTTTATTATTAAATGTTCAGATTTTGTAGTTCATGTCACAAACAGCCTCTTACCGTAACTATAACAGAATAATTATTATTAAAAACAAAATGACACTGAAATGTTACAAGGCCTACCGTAATTTGAAGGTCGACTTATTTACTTGTTTAACTATGTGAGCGTGAACAAAATACAGGATTTCAGGGAGGAATTATGATAATACTCCCTCTTTCCTTTTCAAGAATTAAAGGGACTTAGTAACATTGTCCAAATCCTCAAAATAAAATGTTAATTCTAGCGGTTCCCTCATATCTTGTTGTATTCATATTAACAATAGAATAATGGGACAGGTTTCGGTTTGTCAAATTACCCTTTCGTTACAAAGATATGTACGATCAAAGTATTCAGATAAGAAAAAACTCCGTTGGAGTTTTGAAACCGTGTACAAAGTGAGTGCAGTGAGTTAGTGAATATCACTTTGCATTTTCGCTCACTACTTGGCCATGCAATGTCCATTTGACTTGAAATTGTCACACAATATATACCCTGTGGACATATGAGATAACAACAATATACATTGCATCAACCACATAACAAAGTTACTAGATCCTAGTTGAATCGATTATATACTCTTTGCTTTGGAATCGTTAAACCGTTAAGATACATCGCCAACAAATTAGAGCAGGTTATAATGACGGGGATTTAACCCTAATAAGGCCAGGGGCTTTATGGCCCACCTTCTCCGATTTGTTTTTATTTTACTGCTTAGGAACGCGTAAAGATGACGCCTCGCTGGTTGGTAACTGTTTTATTTTGGGTGTTGCGCCTATTTTAAATCAAACATTTCGAAAATCGGACCTACCGTTACGGAGTCACGTGACATTTCGTATATGCATGTCAGCCCGAAAATCGCGCAATTTCGCGATTTGTGTACAAAACATATGGAAATATTAGTTTTCGTAAAAAGAGATATATCATCGGTTAATTGGTATTTTTTAAATTTTATATGTCTGTTTTGGTGTTTTGGTAGTGTTGAGTATTGGTATTTCCCGAAGTGCCCCCCGATATTTTTGGAGAGATAATGAAAAACTGATTGTCAAATTCGAAAGAACATACAAGTTTAATGACAGAATAGACTTTATTTGATAAAAAATCTGTTCAGAAACGGCTGAAATATCCATAAATATACTTTTATTCAAAATGTTCTTCACCGGCAATCACCGGGCGAGGATTAGACCTTTCAGAAAAATTTCAAAAAATGCTCGAAGAATACTTTGAAAAAATCAGGTTTTTAAAAAGTCGTTGATGATATCTCTATTGAATCATTATTTTAACAAACATTAAATGCACAATTTCGTATGAAAAAGGCTAAAACCAATGATTTTTTTAAATAGCGCCCTCTTGAGTTGTAACGGCTCTGTTTGAATGATAACAGGGGTTTTACTTAGTCGTTTGGTAATTGTGTATACTTTTTGAGCATGATGAAGTTATAACTATTACTTTGTACCGTAATGGTGAAGGTTTTGGTTACTAAAGTTAAGTTTGAACAATACTCAACAATCCCTTTAAAATCGTTGAATAATAGTTAAAAATACAATAAACAACCAAAACAATATAATACATAAGTAAAAAACAAAAGAAATACACAAATATACAAATAATAGAAAACATAAGGAAGAACCTGGCTCTTCCAAATTGTTTGATTGTATTATAGGTTTTCCCGCTCAATTTCGCGATTGTGACAATCAAATTGATATAAGGAGCAAACGAATTCGCGCGATTTGCGATCGCCGTGTCAAAGCAGCATTCGAATTCTTAAATAGTCATTCAAAATCACGTCTGAGCAAGTGAATTTGCACAAAGAGCATACCTTTGCATCAATGGTAATTCAAAATCGCACGTAGTTCACGCTGGCGCTATACTGCACATTCGCGAATTCGAGTGCCCATAAATAAACCAAGTTGTCTATTCAAGAAACCGTATGCGTATGCACGAATTCGTTTGCACTTATTCGGAATTTGGAAGACCGATAACAACGATTACGCGGCAATGCGTGAATTTGAATGACCCTTCATGAATTCGATTGAAAAAAGTGTCAAATCGAGCGGGAAAACCTATATTATTCTGACTGAATTCAAACATTATACAGAAATTGACTAGATATAAAATGTTATTAAAAGAGGGCAAATAAAATGGGATTCCAACGGGATTCCCATTTAAGTCTTAAGAATATATGTTGTGAAAACCAATGTTAGATTACTAAAAATATATGATTTTGGGGTAAAAATGTGAATTTGATGACCTTATTTGCATAAAATACCATGAATATGTACATTAATGAATTGAAAGAAAAAATTACCATTGTATTCTTTACACTTCACTTAACATGCATGCACATTTTCATGGCGATCGGTCTAGATCTTAAGCCCCCCCCCCCCCCCCGGCCGTAGAAAGACCTCAAATAGCGCGGCCTTTTTAGGGTTACTATCAATTATTATAGGACTCAGGATCGCATGGGTGATGAGATTGTTAAATACGGAAAATAAAGGCAACTGGAAAGTTTTTTTTGTAATAGTTGTATAATGATAAATTTAGGTAATGGTTTATTCTGGACTTCGAATTTAAAAAGTAAAGAGCAATTGATGGAAATGGATAACTCCTATATAAATGAAATTTAAGTATTTCAGTAATTCAACTTTTCTTGAGAACCCAAATTATTAATTTATTCATAATCAAGTTATTTGGAATAATCCATGTATTAAAACAATTGAAAAGGTTGTTTATATATTATGTATATGTCTGATTGGATAAACAATTTCGTATTGAAATTGTTTCATTTATTAAAAACAGATGGATCACTTTTGAGTTATGATGAATTTGTACGAAAATACCATATTCGATTTAATGTTATGGAGTTGTAATCTTTAATATCTGCCTTTCCTTTTCAATGAAATAAGCGATAAATATGATTATGAATTGAAGGTAGCTATCTAGACATCCACATTTTATGACAAATTACAAAATCCAAATATGGGACATATACATATTCCCACAGCCATGTGTACAAAGTGGTCGTTTATGTAAGTGTCTAAAGGGCGAGACTATCTTTTCATTTCCAATTTTTGACAAATGTTATACTATTTATTCAGCAAAATTTAACCAAAACAAGCTTGTAATCGATGTTACATATTTTGGTGCACTGTAATCGATTACGGTTGTAATCGATCTTAAAGGGCATCAAGCGTGGGGATGCTACATAGCGGGTCGCCATTTTGAACTGGGTTAGTTTGCGCGCACCGCATGACACTGAGCTAACGTGCATTACGCACCGTGCGCAACGCGTATGCAAGATGGCGCCGCGCATCTGATTTGACGAATCTGAACTACCTTTAAGCTGCATGAAATGGATCTAGTTGTTGCTAAGTACGTACTTGACAAAGGATTGATTAATGTGTATTGTTGGTGAATAATTCCAAACTGAGTATCAAATTTGAAATAGTACACATTTTTAATGACACTAATTTGTATTTGAACAAAATCGGTTTAGAAACAGCTGAAATGTTAATACATATATTAAAGGGACAGTTTTAGTTCTGGTAAAGAGAGTACAATTTGGGTCAAACTTAATTTTAGTAACCAAAACCTGCACCATTACATTGCAAACTAATATTTATAACTTGGCTGATAATAGTATAACTTGTGTCAACAATTGGAAATAAAAAGATATCTCGCCCTTTAGACACGTACATACACGAAACTTGTAATTACATTAAATCTATTTGGATAATTTAAATATTTGGTACTTTAGTATTAATTTCTTGGCGCAAATTACTATCATTAACCATCAAAACATAAAACACAATTATTATAAATATTGTTAAGGATATCTTAGCAGTCGTGTAAAGTGATGTGGGTACGACGTACTTACATCAATTTCTGGCAAAGAGAACTGCAAGCGCATCTTGCAAGATCTCTCTCATTCTAAGAATTTGTGTGTGTGAGTTTGATTGAAAATAAACTTGTAATCAAAGAGAAATGTAATTCATTTGTGTTGTATTGTTTGAATAATGATTGGCTGAATAATGATGGACACCCATCTGTTTCATGATCCGTGTGTTCTCTCAGTGTCCTTTACTTGTGATAAACTATGTATTTGTTGTAACAACACGTTACAATATGTAACATAACAAATGACACACATAGAACATATTTAACCTGATTTTCTCATTTTATTTGAACGAAGCCCCATTATCACAATACCAACATGAGATACACAATTTAAAGCGAAAATGTTACCAAACAAATAAAATAGTAACTGTATATCAACATAAAATATTTGAAATACGTATCGTAATTGTTATAAATTAACTATAGAACTTATGTACATTGAATTCATTAAGTAATGAAACAAATCATGTACATAACATGAACACAAAATAGTCTTATACATTATTTTTTAATTCAATTCCTACACACATTTTGAGTAGCCATTCTAAGAGTATAGAGCTTGGTGTGTAAAACACCCCGTAGTAGTAAAAGATTAACATATTTCACAAAAAACGCAGAGGAAACAATATAGTAGCGCTTACAACACTCGTAATTTATATAAGGATAACCAACAACATTATGACAAAGACTTAAATTGCTTAAGCAAATTGTGCTATTATGAACTAAGAACACACAATATTATAATCACCTCTAAATAAGAAGGGGGCACGTGCCACCACCCTCCGCCAAATGATTTGAAAAAAAACAAAAACATAAAGGGACATTTTTGGAAAAAGCAAAGAAATACAAAAGGTTACCCCCCCCCCAAAAAAAAAAAAAGTAGTGCGTGCCCCCCATCGATATAAAAATACTGGATATAGCAACAGCGCCCTCTTCATGAAGCCAGCGACAGTGTGAAAAGTACACCCAATACATAAGTGCTCCATTCATTCGCGTAAATCGATTTACGCGAATGAATGGAGCACCTTTTGTTGTATTGGGTGTACTTTTAGATATTTGCGGCGGCTTCAATGTCGCGCATTCGGCAGTATGCAGCGTGCTATATCCAGTGTGTATATCGATGGTGCCCCCCCCCCCCTCCAATCAGTCCAACCACGCTACGCCACTGTGCTCACAACAGTCCTACCAACCAAAATTTGAAGTCGAACAAAAACGAAATGCGTGGAAAAAATTCTTAGAAAAACAATACAGCAAGTAAATCTAGGACTGTTGCAAATTTCAATGCTGAACAGTTAATCAAGTCATGAATAATGTAGTATGTATACAATTATCAAACATTTAGCAATTGCTACTGGTTTAAAGACAAATTAATGAGCTCGGAATAATTAGGTGTAATTAAATAGCTATAATGAAAAATGTATTATTTACAAAATAACAAGTATGCAATAAAGACAGAATGTAGATCATGCACATAGGGGGACATTATGACCCCCCCCCCCCCTTATAATCTTGCCCGTTCGCCGCGAACATTTGCACACAGTCCATGTCAAATCAAGTATAATAATATGGTAACCATTACATATTTATGGTAATCCGTACACTTCAATCGTAGATATATTTTTAAGAACGGGAAATTCAAAACACGGAAACCTCCCCTATGCGGAAATTGTTGTTACGAATACATGAGGTATACGAAAACCGTTATTTGGATATCCAGTAAAATTACTCCACGAAAATTACTTGGAGCTTCCACATTTCTCTGTTACCGTGTTGTTTGGCTTATGGTAAGAGAAGAATAAAATAGGGTTAGATTTTTGTTATGCCCCTTTAGTATTACGATATATATCATTGATAGTCATTCAGCTGAAGAGCGTTAATGAACGGGCATAAACCTTATACAAGTTATACAGTAATTCGTTGTAAAAGCTGACGCAAATTTTCGTTTGTTTAACCAAAAAAGCAGTGTTTTTTTTTCAATGAAACTTTCACACATCATTCAGACATATCTCACAATGATTTGGGTATAGGATTGAAGTCTCAAATGAAATTTTGGGCAATACATAACACTTTACAGGTGCACATTTAACCTTTGAAAGAATGTATGCACCGTGCATTCACTCTCTAATTGTCATCATAATTAAATAAATATTAATAACGGTTGATAATTTTTGAATAGCGCTATTTATTTGCGTTTTGTATCACTTTACACTTTTATTATTAGCCCGGTTAATGATACACATTGTAATAAATCGTGCACACAAAGTGCACATTTCCACCCCCCTAGAAAGTATTCCAGCCAGCCGCCTTTAAGGCGCACACAGTGCTAAAGAACAATGTTCCCATCCGGGTCCCTATTTATACACTTCGTTAGAGAGCCGCAATAGTGGATTGTCTTGCTGAATGACTATCACAACGGACAATACACTGGATTATTCTATCCCACAATACATTATTGTGTGTCGTTTGATGACGTTTGAAAGCAGTAATTCCGGGCTTGAAAAGTGTTCATTGTGTGGGATTGACTCCCCCGTTTTTGACCCTCAACACGCGTATAAGAAACAATGTGATCCATTGTCACGTTAGAATATTATGAGCTAGTTTTCTTGACCTCGATCCAGTGACGACGCTTATGAACTGCTCTGTGATTAGTTCATGATTCACCACACTCTATGCCGATTCCCCCCCCCCCCCCCCCCCCCGGTTTGTTTTATCATAATTATGTGTTGCATTCAACTCTAATACAAAGGTTAAAGGGATGCCTGTATTTAAAGTGTCTAACTCCACGAAAATTACTTGGAGCTTCATCGTTTCTCTTATACCGTGTCGTTTAGCTTATGATGAGAGAAGAATAAAATAGGGTTAGATTATGTTAAATGCCCCTTTAATATGACGATATCTATCATTCAGCAAAAAAGCGTTAATTAACGGTCATAAACCTCCTAAACTTCCGTTGAAATGCTGACACATATTTCGCTTTTTTAACCAGGAAAGCAGTGTTCCTTTTCAATGAAACTCCCAATATATGACACTTTACAGGTGCACCTTTAGGTATGCTACGGAGAGCATGGTGTGCGTATAAGAAATCGCCATCTCTGAGCACGACGACGGTATGACCATATCTTAATCTAGTCGAACTGAATGGGAATATCCAAATGAGCCATTTGATCGTGGTACCACTCGTTGAATCTCTCATTCTGTGCCACGGTAAACAGATTCATCCAGTCTCCGATGACACCTATACAACAGGGAAGAGACAGACAAACACATTTACGTTAATCATCAACATGACTTGCTAACGACTGTTTTAAAAAAGAAGACGCAAACTGAAATATTGCATGGCCACGTTTGAGATCATCGGGATTTTCCAAGACAGTTATCATGGTTATACAGGGAGAAGGAGAGGCAGACAGTGAACATGGTGGATGAGAGATGGGAGGGAAACATCGCGGTGTTGACCGGCCTAAAGCTGAGAGGCGAAAGACAGAGAAGGATGGAGGAAGCTGATTGGAAGATCACTGGTGGTGCCCTACGGCCAGTTAGTATGGAGGAAGCTGATTGGAAGATCACTGGTGGTGCCCTACGGCCAGTTAGTATGGAGGAAGCTGATTGGAAGATCACAGGTGGTGCCCCTACGGCCAGTTAGTATGGAGGAAGCTGATTGGAAGATCACAGGTGGTGCCCCTACGGCCAGTTAGTATGGAGGAAGCTGATTGGAAGATCACAGGTGGTGCCCCTACGGCCAGTTAGGCTTCGGGATAGGTAAGGTAAGCATGCTGAGGTGACGATGAATACGCCCGAGTAAGAGAAAGAGGACAGCGGGACGAAAGGGATGGGTAGGGGTTTGGGGAGAGGGGAGAGGTGCAGGGGCGGATCTAGCTTTTTTGCTAAGGTGTGGGGGGGGGGGGGGGTTGACCCAATTACGATGCGGATACTGTGTGGGTCTGGACACATGATGGCGTTTTTCTATGCACATCACATTTTCACTTGGCAGCCCAAGGGGGGGGGGGGGGTTAAACCCCCTAAACCCCCCCCCCCCCCCCCGTAGATCCGCCACTGAGGTGTAGTGGGAAAGTGGGAAGGGGGTGGAAGGAGGAGAGGGGGAGATGGTGGCGAACCAATGCAAAGACAGATATCATCGGTGACAAATATAAAGGAAGTACAGTAGGTCTATAGTGTTTTGATTGCTGTATGGTCGAGAATCTTACACACTAAGAAATGAAAGTTCAAAGTTGCATCCTTAAGGATCCAAAACGCTGCGACCATGTCACCTTTCATCCCAAAGTTCGGTCTGCACCCTACCGGTTCACAGATGCACCCTTAGCGTGCCAATACCCCAATCTATGCACCCTAATTGACGAGTATTAGTGTGTAGTGTTCGTTTCCCGGAGAATCCCCATGTTAGTGTTGTACGCTTAAATGCTCACACACATGATATTGTTGAAATATTTTTGCAAAAAGACAACTCTTAAATGGAAAGAGGTAATGTTATTGATATTTACCTTTGTAGAGAAAATGTTTCGCTGTTTCTTCCCTTTCTGGTCGAATGTTGGCTTTTCGTTGCTTTGCGTTGGCGTACGACTTCTTCATTTGGGAAAGCGAGCTACCTTCAACGACCTTCTGTAGCTCATCGTCCGAGAGATGCACCCCTAGGTGATCTGCAACTCGTCGTATTTGTGTATAAGGGTCCTAGGAATATCAAAACCAAAATCCAATTACAAAGTATAACCATATATGGCGCTGTATACTGTCACACGAGTTTTCTTCGTTCGGGAGAGTGAGCTGCATCCAACGATTTTTCCCATGAAATGTGCCTTTATATTGATTTGTTACCAGGCACACTTAATAATCAAAATCAAAATTGTATGAGATACACGTGGGTTTGGGATTTAAGTGTTTTTGTGAGGCTTTCGTTTGGTTTTTACATGATAGTTCACTTTATAGTAAGTGTTCTCTAAACAAGAATGACTTATTTGTTTATTAATGTATGCATGTATTTATTCTAAGATATCTATTTACATTGCATGATCAGCAATAGAGTACAGAAGCCATGACGTCATGAACGTCTTTTTTATTTTCTAATTTGAACTTCACTTTCCAAAAGAGTATCAAAATGAATGTCCAAATACCGAAAATCAATTGAATATGTTTAGTATTGGTTGAGATATGCCCATCCAAATTAATTTGTTGTCAATGGGCAATCAGTGTTATAGTGCTCTGGTTCATAACTTTATGAATCAGAGCACTATAACACTGATCGCCCATTGAAGTAAAATTAATTTGGATGGGCATATCTCAGCCAATACTTGAAGGGATAGTTGAGTTCTGGTAGAGAGAGTACAGTTTTAGTCAAACTGAATTTTAGTAACCAAAACATGCACCATTACATTACAAACTAATAATTATAACTCCATCATGCTCAAAAGGAATACAACAATTACAAACGACTAAGTAAAAAGACTGTTATCATTCAAAAAGATCTGTTTAAACTAAAGAGGGCGCTTTCAAAAAAATGCATTTGTTTAAACCATTTTAAATAACATATAGTGCATGTGATGTTTTGTTTAAATAGTGATTAGATAGAGAGATAATCAACAACTATCTAAAAACCTCTTTTGAAAATGTTTGAAAAGAGGAAGCATTTTAAAACGAATTTCAACGGCTGGTTCAAAATTCTCTAATAAACCTGGGGCCCCAGCTTTATTACAAATTGTTATATTTATGGATATTTCAGCCATCTCTGAACCAATTTTGATCAAACAAAGATGATTTTATTATTTAAATATTATGCTGTTTCAAATTTTACACTCAGTTTGTCATTACCTCACAAAAAAATAAGTAGTCTAGCGCCCTCTCTACCAAAACTCAACTATCCCTTTAACATATTCAATTGATTTTCGGTATTTGGACATTATTTTTGACGCTCTTTCGGAAAATGAAGTTCAAATTTGAAAATTCTAAAAAAAGATGCTTATGACGTCATAGATGACATAGATGACATAGATGACATACTTCACCACTCTATGGTGCTGTTCTTTGTTGTACAACGATTGGTAAATTATGAATACAATACAATACAATGATACGTGCATGATTTACTAGTTATTATAGTTATACGAAGACAAATAACAATAGGTGTACAATTACCAGCAGATTTAAGATTCATTATTGCAAATTTTGAAAATACGTTATATTGACAATACTTTTGAAACAGCTAACGGCGTTTATAAATTTCCCACCCACCGAAGGCCCATCACACAACAGAATCACAACCCACATCGCCTCAATGTATTGTACGCATAACCGCATTCTGTCCCTCGTCAAACCCACACAGAGCGTAATGCGTCGCCATTGAATTGCAAATGGTACGGCTAAGGCCGGTCCAACCTTCAAAACATTCATGAGACAGCGATAACTCTCAGGCATCAACCTGGCTAGTGCTCCCCTCGCTGTCCAAAGATATTTGATTCATTTTTAATTTTCAGCTCTCCTTTCGACGTTTACTACTACATGTATTTACTATAATGTAGTTATACTGAAATATATACATTATTTACCATAATTGGCTTGAATTGAATTGAATTGAATAGATTGTTTTACCTTTTTGAGATCTTCGTAAAATAAGAAAAGAACGCTGTCCCTTTCCCTAGCTTTCCAGTAGCTACCCACGTGTTGTGGCCACGGCCCAAACAAGCCATCTGTAAAATTAAATAAAACGATTAATGATAAAATTGATAATGAAATATTTCTTACTATTATATTTTTCAACCTTCTTCTCTTTATCCCTCTCTTCAGCTGAAAGGAAATGTTTCACCACCTTATTTTTTACTGTTGATAATATTATCAACACATACAAACGACATTTCATGCTTAGTATTTCCAACATTTTCCCAGTGAGCAAGGAAGGAACATGATCATACTTCACTCTTAGGACGGCAAATCCCATTCATCATGTACAGCAGGGAGGCAGGAGGCTGCCGTTAAATATTTGAAACCCGCATTTGTATTTGTTCGCGCTAAATTATGATGTCTTTCCCGAACAAAAAAAACAAACAAATAAACTCCTTTATTTTAGCTCTCGCAGCTTGTACCCAAACACACTGCGAAACTTGAAACAACCACACGTGCTATAGCTCATTGATTTTGTTCGCAAATGACGTCACATTTCAACGAAAACATTTCAAAATCCGCTTTTCAAGATTTTGATTTTGGATTTTGATATCCCATCAGGAACAAACGCTATTTCAAGGTAAATTATATTATCGTTTCCCTCAACAAATTTATTTTCATTTCCCTCAACAAATTTGCAAATGCTGACTGTTGTCAATCTATTAATGCCATACAAATAGGTGGAAAATATTTAGTTATCAATATTTAAGACAAATTATAGCGTAACTTTGCCTCAAAGTTGTCAATTTGAAGGACAACATTTGTTTTGAACATATGATAAGGTGTTGCCAGTTTAAGGATTTTCCTAAATTGTAGCGATCTACGCAATATTAAAAAGTCATTGAACATAATGAAAGCAGATATTACAAATTATGGCCCCAAAATAAAGAAACTTATGTTTTTTTCTCCTTGTAGACTTCATACAACTTATCTTTTTGCTGAAGTGTCATACTACTAAACCACAAATATGTGGGCCATCGTCCATGATGGGTTTAAAACAAATCAAATATATAGAGCAAACGCATTTACAACTGGTTACCACAGGATCTTGATGATAATACAACTAAAATGTCCACAAATGTGATACACGCCATTATGACATATTATCATTCTAATTAAGCTTTAATTGATATTTCATTAATTTGCTCTTAAAACTACCAACAAAAACAGCATAGGGATATTTGCGGAACCTTTCTAGATATTGGCCAAATTTATTGATACAAATATGCTGGAGGGTTCATTTCGTAAAGTCTGAACCAGTTAGTTTTGTTTGCTGAACAAATATGTAAAAGTTGAATGTTCTATATGCGCCACTGAGAATGGACCAAAATATGTATAAGTTGAATGTCGTATGTGTGCTGCTGAGAATGGGCCATCTCCGCCGGGTATAAGTACCACACGCTCGATTTCACATGGATGTGTCGTCGGTCTCCGTCGGGTATCGATCACTTCACGTCAACGTTTTGCACGCAATGCGCATGTACTGATGAATTGATTCGGGGGCTATACGTTTTCCCCTGATAATTTTATTGCTCAAATAGTCCATTTCAAAGCAGATTTTGTCCTTTTCGCAAAATTGTAAACATTTATGCATACACATAGGCATTGCGCAGAGACTTCCCCGGGAAAAGAAAAAACGTACTGCATGTCATCTTACGGCTCCATCATAGAACGTACGTTGGGCTGTTTCAAATCAGACTCGAAACGATGACGTTATGTCTTTCAAATACTTACTTCCAGCGATAAATTCGCTCAGCATCCCTTCCCACGTGAAGCGAGTTCTGGGGGTCTTCCCTACAAAGTTCCACACCGAATTGAGAACATCCTTGGGGTTACGAGCTACATAGATCACCTGTAGAGGGGAAACAGATACCATCAAATCATATTAGATACAATATTTTGTTCTTTAAAAAGTTATTTTGAATAACTAACAGTAGAAAATGTCCCATTGGGTGAGGGGAATTTCGGTAGGAATCGCGTTATTAGGTTTCCTCGTTCCCCTTAAACGTATATAAATAATGTATAGCATTTATAGAGCGCCATATATCATGTGTATCTAGGTGCCCTATTCAGAGGCGCATTATTACCCTTGGTCATTTGGAACAGTTCGAACCCGCATAATTACCTTGTGCACCATCTCAACTCCCAGGGGAGCATACTAGCCAAAGCTGCCCTATGATATAGAACGCTACAGGCTAATTTAACACCCGATCAAATACCCATTTATACTCCTGGGTAGAGAGTAGCAATGTGGATTACATGCTTTGCTGATGGATATAAAATGCCGGGGCATCGATTGTTCGAACTCGGGTCCCGAGATCGGGAGTCAAGCGCTTATCCGATCGTGCCACAACACCTTCACGTGAGTCTTTGTTCTTACCAAAAGTTTAGTTGTGAGGTTTTGCTTGGATTTGAATCCATGTGAGAGTCTGAATGAAAATTACTTCCCTCCAATTGTTCACATTCTTGTGGAATTCTGATTTTAACAATTATTTTTTCCTCATCGCCTGGTAAAGCGATGTTCAGCCGCAGCCCCGGCCGGTCGAGGTATTAAATATGCAGCGAGCCAGCATAATCGACAGTCTGGCTAGGCAAGGGCTGGACGGCAGTGTTCATATTTTGTCCCGTTATGTTCGTTTCATCTCGAACTTTGATTTAATGTTTGACTTTGAGCGATTATGTATAAAATTATAATCTATGAAACCATAACCTTTTAATCTCATATTTTAGCAATATTTTCTTATATCTGAGACTGTACTGCATGTTTATTTGCAAATGTACAAACCTCGACCATATTACTCAAGCATATCTTTAAAAGAACATGAATATAATCAGAAATACTGTTTTTCATGTCAGTTTTGTTTTAATCTCACCTTTGCAGTGTCGAGGAGCGTCGGTGGCAACGCCTCCAGGTGGAGATGGGTCTGGACAACCCTGGGTGAGCTTGAGGGCGCTCTTGCAACGACGTCCATGTGTGGCGTCATGTCCATCGGGTGAGCGAGCTCTTCCTCGCGGTTCAGCGGAAACTCTTGAGTTACATCGATCATTTCGATGCAGCTTCTAGACGTGGACCGGTCGACCTTGGCTAAATCGCCTTTCGCGTGGACGAGATGAACGATTTCTAACATCCAGTGTGTTCCTGTTCTCGGCCGGCATATTAATACGAAAGAAGATTAATACACAATAGTGCATATGTGTCAAGTCAACTGAATTTCTGCTGACCAAAGGCATTGTATCAATAAAAGCTTCTTTGTTCAAATTTGTCGTTTAAAGGAAAAGTTGAGTTTCGGTCGAGCTGAATTTAAAGGGGTAGTACAGTTTTGGTTACACTGAACTTTAGTAAGTAAAACATGCACCATAACATTAAAAGGTAAAAAGTATCATTAAAAAAGAGCCATTAAAACACAACAGGGCGCTATGTTAAAAATACATTTGTTTCACCAACTTCAATACAAACAAATGTGCATGTGATTTATTCATAAAAGTATGGATTACATAAAGAGATCATCAACAACTATATATTTTCCATTCGTATTGATAAGCGGTTCATTTCAAATTTTTGCGACATTAAGCTGAAGGCTTAACCCTAAAAAGGCCGGACTATTTGAGGTCTTTCTACGGCCGGGGGTGGGGGGGGGGGGCATTATGGCCCCCCCCCCTTAAGATCTCGGCCGCGAAGCGGTCGATCGCCGTGAAAATTTGCATGCATGTTAAGTGAAGTGTTTAATTTTTTCCAAAATTCATTAATGTGCATATTTATGGTAATTTATGCAAATAAAGTCATACAATTCATATTTTTACCCATAAATCATATATTCTTGATAATTAAACATTGGTTTTCACTACATAATGTTCTTTAGACCATTTTGGAATAATATTACAACAACAAAATTTGGAAGAGCCAGGTTCTTCCTTATGTTTTCTATGTTTTCTATTTTTTTGTATAATTCCTTATATATCTCTGTGTGTTTTTTTACTTATGTATTTTATTGTTTGTTATTTCTAACATTAATTCAACTATTTTGAACACCAAAAAACACCTAAAATGTAAACAAGACCAAAAAACCAATGATATATCTATTATTACGAAAACTGATATTTCCATATTATGTTTTGTACACAAATCACGAAATTGAGCGATTTTCGGGCTGACATGCATAGACAAAAGGTCACGTGACTTTGTAACCGTAGGTCCGATTTTCAAAAAATTGTTTTAAAAGATGCGCAAGACCCCCCCCCCCCCCCCAAAAAAAAAAAAAGTCACCAAGCAGCGGGGCGTTATCTTGACGCGTTCCGGAGCAATACAAAAAAATCGTGGAGTGAGGGGGGGGGGGGGGGGGGGGGGGCATAATGCCCCCCCCCCCCCCCTCCTTCTCGGCCTTATTAGGGTTAAAGGGATAGTTGAGTTTTGGTAAAGAGGGTACAGTTTTGGTCAAACTGAACTTTAGTAACCAAAGCCTGCACCATTTCATTAAAAACTAATAGTTATAACTCCACCACAAAATTACAAATGACTAAGTAAAAACTCTGTTATCATTCAAGAGGGCGCTCTCTAAACACTTATCGGTTTCAACTATTCAAAATCAAATATTATGCATGTGATGTTTTGTTGAAATAGTGATTAGATGGAGAGATATTAAATCAACAACTATTTAAACACCTGTTTTGTAAATTCTTGAAAAGAGGAAGCATTTTTTAAATTTGTTAACGGCTGGTTCAAAATTATTGAATAATTGTGGGGCCCCACAATTATTACAAATGGTTATGTTTATGGATATTTCAGCCATTTCTAAACCGATTTTGATCAAATAAAGTTTATTCTGTCATTAATTGTATGCTCTTTCGATTTTTTCACTTAGTTTTTCATTATCTCACAAAAAATATTTTGTGTAGCGCCCTCTATACCAAACCTCAACTATCACTTTAAAACTGATGTTAAAAATTGCATTTCCACTCATTCTATTTAGCTCTTCGGTCAAGTGATTTAGCACTTATAGCATTCAATTAAAAAAAAACACGCTATTAGTATTCAATTTCGCTAACGGAATTCACAGAAGTTGGTATAAAGTAATTACACATGTTCTGACTTTAAATTGAATGACAATTTTACGAAATAGAAACACGTTTTAAATAAAATGAAGAAATTTTTTTTCTTTTCGAATGACTGTTATATGAGTTCAAATGCAAAAAAAAACAAAAACGGATTTGAACTTCAAAATACAGCTCCTTTGAAAGACACAAAATGAATACGTGTGACCAACTTAATAAATTGACCGAAAATCCAACATTAAAAGGCTTCCTTTGTACATTATTGAAAAGTGTAAGCAATTCACATTTGTTCTTAAATCATTGAATAAATGTTGGATCCCACATGTATTCCGATCGGATATATATCTATTGATATTTCAGCTGTATCTGAACCGATTCTGATCAAAGAAAGTTTATTTTGTCATTAAAATGGTACGCTCTTACACTCAGTTTTTAAATACCTCACAAATAAATTCGTGAAGCGCCCTTGATACCAAAACTCAACTATACCGTTAACCAATGATTGATCAATATAGATGTATAATTTATTGATTCATTACATTGTTTGTAACATTAGGTGTGTGCCTGTATTTGAAAACAAAACTTACAACAAAAACGTAAAGTGCAGTGAGCCGTGAATAATTTCCTGCTTAAAGGGATAGTTGAGTTCTAGTAGAGAGAGTACAGTTTTAGTAAAAACTGAATTTTAGTAACCAAAACCTGCACCATTACATTACATAATAATAGTTATAAATCCACCATGCTCAAAAGGAATTACAAAATTACAAACTACTCAGTAAAAAGCCTGTTATCATTAAAAAAAGAGCTGACACTAAAGAGGACGCCGCGGCTTTAAAAAAACGAACTTGTTTAAACCAATTTAAATAAAATATTGTGCATGTGATGTTGTGTTGAAATATTGATTAGATAGAGAGATAATCAACAACTATCTAAAAACCTTTTTTGAAAAGATTTTAAAAAACGAATTTTAACGGCTGGTTCAAAATTATCGAATACTTGTGGGGACCCACATTTATTACAAATGGATTTGTTTATGGATATTTCAGCCGTTTCTGAACCGATTTTGATCAAATAAAGTATATTCTGCCTAATCTGCCATTAAAATGGTATGCTCTTTCATATTTGACACTCAGTTTTTCATTATCTCACAAACAAATTATTTTGTGTAGCGCCCTCTCTACCAAAACTTAACTATCCCTTTAACAATATGTGCATCAATTAATGATATCTTCCTTTGTTTATCATTCTTATTTTGACCGACGCATGATCACTACAAACAGTTATTCTATGGTACAGAAGACGCTGCCGTCATGCTGCTCTCAACATGACGAATATCATTGCGAGTACAACAATTGTACATTCGCGGCAAACCTGTCAAAAATATGATTTGTCGGATGAAATACTAACAGAAATTGAGAACTTACTTAACAATCACTTGAACTTGCCGAATCTTTTGCGAATATTACGAATGCCAGCGAAACCTACGATCACTGTAAATCAATAATTCGCATATTAATGTTGAAACAAATATGCTCTGTTCGCGAACTTAAATAAATGTGGGACCCACATTTATTAGTTAATTTAGGAAAAAACAAATATAATGCCTAGGCTTTCTAGAAAATAAATACCTGCGAGAATTTGAAATAGTTGTTGATAAGCTCTCTATTGTATTAATATTGAAACAAATATCACATGCACAATTTGTACTTAGCGGTTTGCAAGTTCTTCACTTTTCAAGCATGGATGAGTCAATCAATATTAGTGTGTAAATTGTAAGTGCAAGTTTTGTTTCTTAAACTCAACTTTGTTGACAAGTGTAAAAAGTGTTGAGTGATTAATAAAGTGTCCCTAGGTGTGGTATGATATGTCCACAAAGTAATATGTGAACATTTCACGTTAATTTGATGTTTTTTTGCCGAGGTACCATTTTTAAAGTATTTGGTATGAACGGTCTGGGTTCGAACCCGGGATCTCCCGTGCATGAGGCGGACACTCTAACCGCTAAGCCACCATGCTCGGTACACTTGTACACGGCTTAAATTATCCCGTAGATAGGTTAACATCTGAACGTTTCAATCGTAAATATCTTTTAAACGAAAATAAAAATTGGAAAAACCGAAAACAGTCCCGTGCTTTTATTGTTAATAATCATGAATATGACAAAGTATGAAAGAACCATGCCTGTTGTTCCAAGTGAATTTTGAAGATTTGGACGTTGCATACGGTGTCAAGAAAGCCCGATCACTTGTCCGATGTTGCCTCTGCCGCTATGTCAGAGGGTACGTGTTTAATTCTTGCTTGGGAACACCCCGAACAGGATGAGGGCTCCTCTTTAGGTAGTAAAGGCAATGCAAGAGGGACGCCAGAAAAGGTGATTTTCATATAATAGTAACGATTATAGTAATACATATGGTGTAATTTTTAGTTAATCGATTGCCCCGTTGCAGAAAGAGAAACAATCGATTGTAAGTTACAATTAATTGCAAGTCAGAATATTTGCGTGTTTCAACCAATCATATTTGTGCATTTAGAACACCAGTCCTGGGCCCCGTTGCAGAAAGTGATGCGATCGATTCTAAGTTACATGTAATTGTTAGATGATGTGTTCTAGATGCAAAAATCTGGTTGGTTGAAACACGCAAATTGTCTGGCTTACAATAAATTCTAACTAACAATCGAGGGTATCTCTTTCTGCAACGGGCCCCTATTTTTCTTCACAATACTATACATACCCGATTTCGGGGACGTCGCGACCCACACATCATCAGGACGAACGGTGAACGACTGCAGAGCTTCGATGCTTGCATCCAACGTGACATTGGGGTAGAGGCGGCCGTTGTAGAAATGATGCCCGTTGACATGTGCCAATTCAATTGCAGAATCCCCCATTTTATCTCAGTCGGATTTTAACAGATGAATTCAAGACAAAATTGTGCCGAAAAAAATTAGAAAAGGTGCAATAATTTCAATCAGTCGGGCGTTTGTTGTCTCAGACATGTACCGATAGGTTGTTGCCACTTTCAGACAGCTAGTCATTTGACATGATCCGCCCATAATTGCAAGGTTTATATACCGTAGAAACCCGCTGTGAAGCACCTATCGATGTCTCGCAGCTGTGGTCTTGTTTTTAAAGAGCGCTCTCAGAGTCCGAAACCACCTAACCACCAGATACTTACAAGATACCTTTAAGATTGCAAACCACGAGATAACTACAAGATTGGCTTTTACCGTGTGAACACAACTCCTGTTTAATTTAATTTTGCATACTTTTGAATTGTATAGTCTACCATTATGGATTTTAGCTTATTTATTTGTTCTTTTGCCAGATGTTTTACCATGCTTTTTTATGCGTGCCTTTGTGTATATTTTATGTTGTATTTTACTAGTGTCATAATGCCTGTTCTCCAAAGTTCCTATTTAGAATTAAATGACAATAGACTATCAAAATATTCGTAATTTGTTAAGTCGTAATATAGGGGATGATGAAATTGATGGACCTGAAAGTTTATGTTATACCCCATGTGAATTTAACTCACAGGTACACTCTTTAAATTTACAGTCAAATTTATTTTATCAAACATACTTACATATTAATTGTCACATCTTAACGGGATAGTTGAGTTTCGGTAGAGAGGGCGCTAGACTACTTATTTTTTGGGTGAGGTAATGAAAAACTGAGTGTAAAATTTGAAAGAGCATAATATTTAAATAATAAAATTATCTTTGCTTGATCAAAATCGGTTCAGAGACGGCTGAAATATCCATAAATATAACCTGGGGCCCCAGGTTTATTAGAGAATTTTGAACCAGCCGTTAAAAATTCAAAAAAATGCTTCCTCTTTTCAAAAAGTTACAAAATAGGTATTTAAATAGTTGTTGGTTATTTCTCTATCTAATCACTATTTCAACAAAGCATCACATGCACAATATTTTATTCAAAATGGTTGAAACCGATGAGTGTTTAGAGAGCGCCCTCTTACGTTTTAACGGCTCTTTTTGAATGATAACGATCTTTGCTACGTCATTTGTAATTTTGTGTTCCTTTCTAGTTATAACTATTAGTTTGTAATGTAATGATGCAGGTTTTGGTTACTAAAATTCAGTTTCACCAAAACTGTACTCTCCTTACCAGAACTCAACTATCCCTTTAAATAGAAATTATGATGCAATATGTTCATTTTTAGATGATTTGAATGTGCAATTTTCTGCAATAGGTTTGACTGAAATTTGGATAAAAGATGCAATACCTTATTATAATTTTAATCAATATATATTTGTAATGAATACTAGAGAGAACAGAAGGGGAGGTGGTGTAGGAATATTGTTACATGAAAATTTGAAGTTCAAACTGCGAACTGATTTAGAAATTATTAACACACAATGTGAATCTATTTTTATTGAAATTGAGAAATCGAAAAAAAATAAATTTTATCGACCTCCTGATCAATCAGTGCAATAATTTTTACAAGAATTTGAACATTTATTCGATATTGTAAATAGAGAAAATAAAATTATATATTTTATGGGTGATTTTAATATTAATTTATTTCATATTAATTCTTGTCAACATGTAAATGCCTTTTTAGATATTTTAATGGTAAATACTACGTCCCCTACGATACATTGCCCTACACGCATAACTGATCATTCTTG